>JANHZU010001780.1:143872-167610 GCA_032468055.1 Acrochordus granulatus
AGAAGGAGGGGAGGGAATGGGTAGAGAGAGGAAGGAAGGAAGGAAGGAATGAAGGGAGGGAGGGAGGGAGGGAGGAAGGAAGGAAGGAAGGGAAATGAAGGATGGGAAGGCAGGGGAGGAAGGAAAGTTGGAAAATGAAGGAGGGGAGGGAGGGGAGAGAAGGAGAGAGAGAGAGAAAGAAGCATCGGAGCAACAGCTAGCCAAGTCAAAGGCTTTGCTCTGAACCTTTGAAACGCAACGCCGCAGTCCCTGTTTCCAGTCAGAACCCTCTGCAGACCCAAAGCCAAGCTGGCATCCCGCTAAGGAGCTGACTTAAACCAACTTAGGAGGCTAGTGTTAAACAGGGAATGTTTGCACTACGGCCTCACCTTCTTCATTTGGGCAAGAGCAGGATGAGGATGATGGGACATGTAGCTTGCTCTCCTTCTGCTTCGTTAGTTGACGATCCACCACCCATTTAAGGCCTTCAAGTGGTTTGATTTAAGTGATTTGAAAATTCCCAAACAATGAAAAGTAAAGTTGCTTTACATGATTCAACAGAAAACACAAAATTAGTTCCTTAAACTTAGTTTGGTGTTCACATTAGCTCTGGTTTGTTACAAAATATGATAGTAATCATGCCTTCTGGAGTTCAGTAGCTCTTGTGTTTTCTCTTTCCAGGTCTGGGGGTGGGAGCAGATTTTGAGGAGGAGGGCAAGAGACCTTTCCCAATCCTTGCCATTTCAGAAGTGGGAATCAAAACCTTGGAAAGCCACCTAATGTAAGGGGCAGACTGTAAGACTGGGCTGAAGGTGCCCGAAGTAGAGAAGAAGCAGGCACTAAGGAGGGTGGAGGAAAAGTCAGGAATCTTCTCTAAAAGATCCCTTAGAGAAGGTAGATAAGAAGGAACCAAGTCACTAAGGGAACAGAGGAAAAATGTCACCTGAACCGGACAAAAGATGTTGGGTCTGAGCACATGGGAAACCCTTCGCCAAATCCCATCAACAGCTACCACACTTGCAAGGCAAGAGTAGCTGCCAGTCCTGAGAATCAACCAAGCAAGGACTTTGGGGAATAAAATGGATCCTAAAGCCCACCCACCCTTTGAGTCATCTTTGGGTCCGGACTTGGCGGTTTCTGCCCCTCTGGCTAGTGTCCTAATTGAGAAGGACGTGGGTAAGTGTGGATGAGTGAGTGTATGAGAAAGAGAAAGTGTACATTGCCACCAATAAAGTTTTGCTGTTACTTTAAATGAAATGGATCTCTGTGTACAGTAGTCCAAGGAACCGGTTGTGACTCAGTGGTTGCGTCTCAGTGTTCAGTTAAAAGTAAATGTTCATGGTTTCATGTTTTGTGTTTTTTACTGTAAGCCGCTGAGAGTCGTTTCTGAGTATAGCTGTTAACCAGGGCTGTGAATGTGAGTGACCATAAGTTGAATGTGGGAGCATGCATAACAACACCTATCAGGCACAAAGGATCAGGCCCAGATGCTGAAGTTCAGTCTAACAGATTTATTGGTCCTACAAGATTACAAGAATTTGCCCAACTGCCTGTTGAACACCTGCACCTAAGATAAGGTCCAAGGGCTCTTGGTGGGGGAGGTTGAGTTTCTGACACTTGAGGATGCAAAGAGGTTCTAAGCTGACCCTCCGCTTTACCACTCCTCCCCTGGGCTCAGCCCTCCCTTCTCCCACAACACCTTGTTCAAGGTCAAGATCTCTGGCTTTGTAGCTGCAAGTTACATCACATGAAATGGGATTTTAGTAGAAAATCCCATCTGAAGGGACTTTCCTTCCATATTATTTTGTAATAGGTTTTAAACAGCCAGCTAATTATTATCTTGTTCTTCCACTAAGTAATTAATTTTTTGCACTGGTGCTCTGCTCCTTTCCTTGTGTTTAATTGTCAGAGGAGATGGGAGAATAAAATGTGAGGAATTTTAATCAATGCAATGAGACCTTCTTTTGCGGGGTGAGGAATAAAAGAAAATCCAGCCTGCAAATATCCTTTTATCAACCACACTTGCTAGTTACAACAGGGTTGGCAAGGATGGATCGTTTAACTTTTTAAATCATTCCACTGATTTTTAAAAACATAAAAATATCTCCCCTGATGGACGTGGGGAGAGCAAAATAAAAGATCTTTGCTGGACTACATGTGATATCACGAGGGAGAAACAGGTTATGAAATGTTGAGCAGAAAAACTTCTGAGAAGCTAATCATACCAGCTGTGAGACCCGACGGAACAGACTCGGTCCATGCAGTTCTAATCAACAGGCTTATTGAAGCTCCAGGGTCACAAGAATTTCTCCAACTGCCTGCCAAGCACCTGCACTCCCCAGATAAGCCTAATAGTTTTCATGAGGGGTCGGACCTTTGGCATTTGTGCATGCATAATGACTCCAAGCTAATCTCCCTCTTAACCCCTGGCTCCACTCTTCCTTCTCCCACATCAACTCTGGAAAGTAGATTAAGAAATGCCACTAGCAAAAGCTATATTCTAGATTCACCAACATATCTCTTGCTCCAGTCCATGGAATCCATCAATGAAAACTGGGCAAGGATTTTATGTGTTTGTTTATTAACTTTATTTTGCTGCCCATCTCACAAGAAGTGACTGAGTGGCATACAACAATCAGATGAAAGTAACAATGATATAAATAAAATCCCTCATTATTAAAAATTAAAGTATATTAAAGAGTAAAATACACACATAATAGGTGTGGAAAGAGTGAAGATATCAATCTCGGAGCCATGTTATTGGTTCCCTGCAACCCCCAAGACATAACCAGGTCTTAAGGGACTTCTGAAACATTAAGCGGGATGGAGTTAATCTGACTTCAGGGAGAAGAATCTTCCATATGGCAGGCGCCATGGCAGAGAAGGCTCACCTCCTGGGACCCACCAAATGGAAGTCCCTAGCAGATGGTACTCGCAGCATGCCTTCTCTGCCAGAGCTAATGGGGCAAGTTGATGCAGTCAGGGAGAAGCAGTCTCAGATTTACTATACCATAAAAAAAAATCAGAATGTTTTGCAAATATAGCCGCTGAAAAATGGTGCTGGCCCTTTTAGAACCAGCAGGAGTTCAGCAGAAAATCAGAAGTTTGCACACATTCTACAAAAAACCAAGAGCCAAAACATCAGTCTTCCTTTTTGTTCTTACAGTTAATGCAACATGAGAAAGCTACAAGAGTGCTTATTAGGGCCAATTACTTCCTTAAAGCATTTTAATTTATCTTGTTCACTCGGTGAAAAGTACCTGATCCAACATGGTGCAATTCATATATTCAGCAATGGCTTCGATGTGCACATAAAGGAAAGGACAATCAACTGGAGGAAGAAATAAAAGCCATCAAGACGCTCCCAACTAATAGTGCAGACATCACCCAAGAGATCTGCTATCAGGACTACGGAGAGCTCAGCTACGGAGCAGACTTGTTACTCCAAAACCAGCCTTTTGGGTCTTTTATACTCCTGCTGGTCCTAAAAAGGCCAGCGCCCTTTTTCATTAGCTATATCAGCAAAACATTCTAACTCCTGGCTGATTAAACCACGGTGTTAACCCAATTGCTTGAGTTCTTATAACCAAATCCTAAATTAACCGTATTGGTACATGGCACTGATTCCCAAAATAGCAACTGCAGTTTCGACTAGCATGTTATGTGTACCTAGCCTATGTGCTTCATTTTTGATTCTGGGTAGTGTTGAAACTAACCAAGTCAACTATTATTTTCACCATAGCAAAGTATATCATATGATTTATAAGTATTGGTTCCTCCCAAGTGATTAAAATTAGAAGTATGAGAAGTTGTGTTTACACAGCACATTGAGCTAATGTTACAAATTAGACAGCCATTTTTTAACCCACGGTGTTATGTGAACCACCCCATGGCATTTGTATAGGATTCAATGAATCGTGCAAACCCCAAAAATTAGTCTAAGTTGATTATGTTCTTTTCATCCTGAAAAAAAATACATATATTGTGAACACATATTGGTAGACTGCAGATCACTTTGTGACATTTCTCTGTTCGTGGATATCTTGCCCAAGGCCAAACAAAAATACCTCTGTGATACCGTCCGATGGTCCCAAAAGTGTGATGGAATGTAGCAGCATGGATTCCCAGGGAGGAGGCAGCGCGTTTCAGAGAGGGGACCCAAGACAAGGGACTCTGCAGTCCTGAACTGGATGGGGAGGGAGGAAAAGATTCAGGCTATCATAGAATTGTAGAGCTGGAAGGGGCCTTGGAAGTCTTCTCATCCAAACTCTTGCCCAAGGCAAGGAGACCTTTTCCCATCCCAAACAAGTGGTTGTCCAGTCTTAGAGTATCCACACTCTAGAATCTCCCAGGATATGTCTATTAGGTTAGGGAGTTATAGCTTAAGTCTGGCAAGACTGTATCTGTCGGATGTAAGCAAATGAAGAATCGGACTCGACTGGAACTCTGGTCATCCTTGAGCTTGGGCCTGACAAAACGTTTGGGGGATCTTGAACCTGCTCCCTGCCATATTTTAATGTCAGTAAACAGAAACTGTCCTCTCAAGAGGTTTATCTGAGACAAGCAATCGGTTTCACACTTAACACTATTCCGATTAAAAAAAGATCCTCTGCTGAAGTCCAATATGTTCGCAACTTTCCCTTGTATCAGGGTACCAGATGTGGGCTGCAAACTCCAAGCAACCACTAGATGTCAGCAAAGAGGAGGCTGAAATAAAAGCCCAACTCTTACTGCCATCTAGTGGCCGGGTAGATTTTTATAGCCTTGACTTGACAGCAGATCTGTCATGGTAATCTGGTACTCTTCCGGATCTATTGGAATACCTTCTGAAACGTGATGCACCTTTATTTCTCTCCTTCATTTATTACAATTTTCTTTTTTGAAAACGTCGGACCGCCTAAAGCAACAGGCGTTACGTTTTTCACAGATAATTTTTGCTCACTTGGCAACCCTTTTCCTTCCTGTCCCTTGCGAAGCCTAAAATGAACTTGGCTTTTGAAATTCTCTGTGTTGTCTTTGCACATCATTATTGCAAATGCTAGGACAGCTTTGAAAAGGGTGTTTGATTGTTAATTGCCGCCACTGAGCTCTCTACTCCAAAGAGCACCACAACAAAGAGCATTTCATTTTCAGCAAAAAGCATCTGTTCCCAAACACTGGAGAACAGTGGGCTTTTTAAAACAAAACAGTTTTGCAAGCCATGCCGTTGGGGAGGGGCGGGGAGGGGAGAGGGAAGGAAGGTTAAAGGAAGAGAAGCAAAAGGAAAGGAAGAGGGAAGAGGAGAAGGGAGGGGAGGGGAGGAAGGTTAAAGGAAGAGAAGGGAAGGGAAAGGAAGAGGGGAGGGAAGTTAAAGGAAGAGGGAAGAGGGCAGGGAAGGGTGCTTTGTATTTTTTTCCCCTTGCTCCAGTTACTTCTTTTACCAGAGTTTGATTTCTTACCTAACTCTACATTACCCCAAAGCCCGATAGGAGATTAATAACGGCGTCTAATATTTGCTTTTTCAGAAGCGCATCGCGAGCAGAAGGCCTTTGCTGCAAAGGAGAAGCTTTTAGACCGCATCCCAGTTAATGAGCACCAATTAATTAATTAATCTGTCTCCCCAAACAGTGTCTTCTATTTTGACACGCGCACGTACACTACCAGCAAAGAAATCCTTCAGATTTAATTGCCAAGTTAATTAGGCTGGCCAAGGTCTGCCCATGCCTGAGGATGAAGGGGCGAGGAATCCGCCCCGTCTCAGTCTTCTCCACCGTCACAGGTTTGCAGTGTTGTGACAATCTCAATCGGATTGCCCAGAATGAAGATGGGAAATCGGATGCGCAGCCGGCTGGTACCCTTCGCATCACAAGCCGTTGGCTATTCGCTCTCCGATCGCGCCACGTGCCTTTTTCCTCCTGAATGATCGAAAGGAACAAAATCTTGCAAAGGTGGGGCGGGTCGCTTCAGCCCACCAACCTCTCACAAGCCCCTTCCATCCCTTTAATTCCTCCCACAAACTAAATCATTCCAGCGAGGGTGTGGGACGGGAATAAAAAAAGAGCTATTTGTATCTCAGGGTTGAACCGGGGGGTCCATGGTGCTCTCTGAGCTTGGTTGTTTTCTTGCAGACGTTTCATTACCCAACTAGGTCACATCATCAGTGTCAGAAGGGAGTGGGTTGATACGACAGTATGGCACGATGACACCTTTGACAGTACGTGCTGTGACACAGAGGTTTGTGGTTTGTTGGTTGCCATTTCATCCACAAAGCTCCTGGAAGTTATCACTCCAGGCTTGGGCATGGAGGCAGCCCTTGGATCTCCCTCGGGATGCAACCACCGCAACCCACAACACGCTGCCCTGACCTTTGGCACAAAACCTCTGAAACGCCGCTGGCTTTGCTTTTCAGACAACACAGCAGCCACGCAAATTTCTCTCCCGAGCGTGGCCTACCCCAAGCAATTTCCACGTGGCGTCCACTCCTTTTGTGGCTTTGCAGCCCACGGGGTCTTGCAGGCAGCTCGAACCCGGTTAGTGAGAAGAAAAACAGGGACTGCCAAACGTGGTTCACATGAAGTATTAAGTAACGCTGTCCTGGAGAAGGAGGCAAAAAGGAAAAATCACGTCGCTGGGCTGGAAAGAGAAGCGGAACTCCTCGCTTTTCTTTCTCTCGGCTGGCTCCCCGGCACCGCAGCGGCTCCGCTCGGAAATAAGTAGGACGGGGTATTGTCTTGCCAGAAGGCCTCCTCCGGCGCATTTGAACCCCGTCCTCTGCCGCCTCGCTAAATGCCTCCACTCAAAAGCCTCTTTGTGCAGTGACCTTATTTCCTCCTCGCCAAGACGTTCCTCCTCCGGGCGAGATTATGAAGGGAGCGGGGAGGAAAAAGGAAGCCTGCGCCGCAGCAGATAATCGTGGGGCCCCAGAGATGAGCATTGCCGCAGCGGCCCTGCCGTTTGAGGGGAGGCCGCGTGGGCTGCAACCGCTCTGCTGGCTCATCACTCGGCCCCACCGTCGCCACGGACGGGTTTCGAGCTTGCCCCACGTCCGCTGCTCTCCATCTGTTGCTTGTGCTGTTGCCGGAAGACAGAAAGGTGGCTTGCACCCGATGCTCAACCTAGGCTACTCTTCTTGCCAGGGTTGGTGGGAGACAGAGAGAGACAGATAGCGTGCACTAGCATAGTATGGCACCACGACACCTCCGACAGAATGCACTCTGGCGGTATGGCACTATGACACCTTCGACAGTGTACACTAGCATAGCATGGCACCACGACACCTTCAACAGTAGGCACTATGGCGGTATGGCACCACGACACCTTCGACAGTGTACACTAGCATAGTATGGCACTATGACACCTTCGACAGTGTACACTAGCATAGTATGGCACCACGACACCTTCGACAGTGTACACTAGGGCAATATGGCACTATGACACCTTCGACAGTATGCACTACGGCTGTACAGCACTATGACACCCTCGACAGTAGGCGCTATGGTGGAGAGGTTTACGCACCGTTTGTCAGGCCCAGGCGCCAAGGTTCAGATTAACCGATGCATTGCTCCAGCAATGCTCCACTCACAGTCAAGCACCCGCAGGGGTTAGAGAAGGCTCAGTGGCAACCAGGGAGGGCTCAACCAGGTGCGCGGGCGGGCGGGCAGCCATTCCAGACTCGGGCCTCCTTTGACTCCTCTCCTGGCTCTGCCATCTCTTCTCCTACATCCTGAGCTGCTCTGTCTCTTAGATTAACTGGGCAGAATTTGAAAATAGCCTCCTATTGCTTGGATTATGTTGTTGACCATGTAATCCAAGCCACAGGGTTTTACCACTCTACCCACCCAGAAGTCAGGGCTGTTTGGGGTCAAAGCTCCAGGTGGTCCTCGACTTACGACCACAGTTTAGATTGGAGTTTCCACTGCTAAGTGATGTGGTTGTAAAGTGAGTTGCACCCAATTTTAATTTTTTTTCCCCACGGTCAGGCCCAAAGCACCAGGCCCAGATGGGGAAGCTCAAGCTAACACAGTTATTGGTCCTATGTGATTGCAAGAATTTGCCCAACTGACCGTTGAACACCTGCACGCCTAAGATGAGGCTCAACGGCACTCAGGGCTTCTTACTCTTGAGAAAGTGTAGAGATTCAAGACTGATTCTCCGCTTCACCCCTGGCTCTGCCCTTCCTCCTCCCACACCCATATCAAGCAAACCACACAGTCATTAAGTGAATCCAGATTCCCCCATTGACTTTGCCTGCTGGAAGTCCCTTGGAAGATCACAAATGGTGATCACGTGACCTTGGGATTCTGCAACCCATAAACACACGCTGGTGGCCAAGCACCCAAATTTTGATCACATGACCACGGGGACACTGCAGTGGTTGTAAACGCCATGGCTGGTCGTATGCCCCCTTTTTTCAGTGCTATTGTAACTTCCAACAGTTGTTAAACAAATGGTTGTAAGTCAAGGACTATCTCTAGTCCATTGATAATGAGGGTCATTAGGCTTTTATCAGTTTAGCTGGGTGTCACAGTTTGGTTATCGCTGACCTGGGTTGCTTTCCAGAATGCCTCTCCTATTAAAATCCACAGTCCCCATGTTAACGGCGTTTGTTTCGATCAAGATATAACGAGGACTGGCAGATCTGCATATTCTCCAAGCGAGCTGAGAACACAGACAAACGCTCAGTTTTATTACTACCTGACAGAGACATAATGGTTTTCAGAGAATCTCATTACCATCATATTATGCGATGATTTAAGTTAAAACAGGCACACATGCGCGCGCATGCACACATTTTGTTTTCTGCAGCAGTCTGAAGGGCTCAGAGTTGGGGGGGAGAGTTGGACAGGAGCCTGGGGCACTATCCGAGTCAAGGGAAGGATCATCCTGCCGATCCCAAAATGGTTCTGGCCCAACCATCTACATTCCATTTATGTTTCTCCAGCTTTTAAGTTTGTAGACAGCTCCTTGGAACCCGTGCCGTGGTGGCAACACATGGTGACAACACACAACTAGACAATTTAAGGAACTGCCTCTGTGCCGCATGACTTAATCTGCAGGGATCTCGGCCAGCACTTGAAAGGCCAGGAGTTACCGGGGTCAAGCTAGGCAGTGACGTGGTCAGCTTAGGTGAGCATCTCCGGATTAGAGATTGGGTTTTAAGCCATTATAGATAGCTTGCTTAGAACCACCCTGCACACACTAAGCCCTGATTGGATGAACCGTGGTTTATGGGACAAACCACTAGGGATAGATTTTGAACTAGATCGTATCAGGTAGGTTTCCTCAACAGATGAGGCTGAAATGTGGTTGGAAAGAAGGCCGTGCCAACAGTGGATGGTAACTCCTAGATGATCTTGAAAAAACTCAAAAGAGGCAGAACAGGTTAGTTAAACCAGGTTAGATCAGGTAACATGATCAGTGCAAAGGAGTGCGGGGTTTGCTTCCTGTTTCTATGCAGCAACTTGCTTTCAAGCAAGATCCGGGGATCCCTGATCACCACTTGTGACCTTCCTAGCCTGCATCCGTCAAACAAGGTCAATGGGGGAAGCCAGATTCGCTTAACAACTGCATGATTCACTTAACAACTAGTGATTTGCTTAAGGACAAAAAAAGTTCTGAAATCAGGTACAACTTCCTTTACAACCACCTTGCTTAACAGCCAACATCCTGGAGAGCGGTTTTGCACAGCATGCTAATCAAGTGTGGCTAGTGTGATGTGTAGAACAGGTCTGTGACTACACACCTTAAGCTGCGGTGTAACGCGGAAATGTTCGCTTTTAGCTCTTGTCACGGTATGAACCTTCCTGTTGGGGTTTATTATTTCGTGGCTGCTGGCTAAATCCGTTGAGTTAAGCCAGTTAATTGCGGCTTATAGAACTGGGTTTAAATCTCTATGACAAGCCAAGTTTGGGTAGGTCGTCAGGAAGGTACCATCCGTTGAATTCCTGCATCTTGAAACTGTAGTTTTGGCACCTGAATAACAGCACTTTGCAGCGACTAAAAATTCACTGTTGCAGCAGAGAATCGGATGGCTTTCACTTAACGGTGGGCAAAACGTTCCGCAAACAAATTCAAACTCTCCATTTGCACACCCAACACAAGGGAAGTGCAAAGCCCTTGAGTGTAGTTAGTGAGGTAGAAGGAGCTCCTGCAGAAGGAGCAAGAATTTGCCTGAACACCCGACCTACTGGAAGCCCTTCCTAGAGGCATTAGCGCCTTCTCCTTACTGCAGAGTATCCTCTTAGTATCATTCCTTCAACCTATCATTTTTTTAAAGAAAAGAAATCTGATTATTCACTGACCAGGTCATTTTTTTACCCTGATTGCACAGCATCTCTTATGATCCCTGATAGGGGAGGATCAAACATGCATTCCAGGTTAATGCAGATGAGCAAAACCAGCAGCCATTCCACATCAGGCACGATGCAGAACAACAGACAAGTCAGAAAATCCGAATTGTTCACTGCCAATTAGGTGTGTGAGAAGGGAGAAACCTTCCCATCCCGAAAAGTACCCTTCCGATCGCTTCTGAACCATTTTTCCCCCTGCATGTCGAGATGCAGTCAACTATACATCATCCACAAATTCACATCTGAGCCCTCCAAAATCATCAAGTGCAACATGCCGGCTTTGAACCCTGCAAATACCTTCAAGATCTTCTTCCAGGAACGGAGTCGCCGGGCCGTGAAGTCAACCAGGATGCCTTGAGGTGAGCCAGTAGCCAGGATAAGACGAAAATTCGAAGACCGGGATGAGGAAGCCCATCAAAACTCAGGACTGAACAACCATCGAGGACCTCGGAACACACTCCTCGTAGCTCAAACCGTTGGGCTGATTGATACCCCGGGGTAAGGAGCATCTGCGGCTCTGGAACTTGTTGCCCAAGGAAGCCTCTGCTGGAGCCAAACAGCTTCCCAGCACCTGTTGTAAATCAGAAATAAATTGCAACTGGGAGTTCAGCTGGTGTATAACGAGGAGCCCTCCTCAGCCTGCACCAAGGAGTCGCGTCTCTAAGAGGAAAGAGAAGGTGATGGCTCCCTCGGTCGTTCCCAAAACAGGCCTTCGTGTGGGTGGGTGCCACCACTCCGGCTTGCCTCCGTCTGCTGCGATGAACGAGCAGACTAGACACCTGGCCTTGACCGACACTCACAGCAAGGAAGCGAAGGCAGCCGGGTTTACTCCTTGAGTAGGGTGGGAGTCTTGTAAGCCGGGTGCTGTGAAGCACATGGCATGAGGTGCGTTGCGTTGCGTTGCGTTGCAGGCAACTGATTGCTTGAGGGTGTTTCCTTACCGGATGGGGACATTCAAAGGCGGATCTGTTCAGTCCCCTGGGCCCAGAAGTGGATTCTGGTTCTTGTTATCTTGGGATCCCTCTTGCAGCCTGGAAGGAAAATGAACTCAATCCCAGCAACATAAATGCTCCTTCTGCCGAGAGGGGGTTTTGCCAAAATAGCTATGTGGTTATTTTTGAAGGCTTGTGCAAGCTCCGGAAGGTAGAATAGGAATGGGCGATCGATAGACGACACAACTCCCTAGGGACCAAACTTGGGAGACTGCTGGAACTGGATCAATCAACATTTATTTTGCAGCTCAACACCTTGAAAGTCAGGAATACAGAATATTCAGAATGGGGACCGGGGAGCCTTCAGCCAGGTGACTGGCTTATCCTTTTGTCTGGAATTACGGACTATATCCGAACACAAATGAACCAAACAGGTTAACTGCAAAAATCCTAGCTTAGCTGTCACCACAAAGTTTTTAACAATCCGGTTAACTGTGTTGTGCGAACAGAAAGGAGTCAGTTTTATTTCGGCATGACTGACAATCTTTTGTTTTTCCCTATTATTGTTCTATGAGAAGGAATTGATTTGTATTAAATATGATATAATAAAGAGCAATGAAATTACTTTGAAAGGAAAGGGGGGGAAATCCTACTGCCACCTACGCAGTTTATAGTAATTTAAAAATACATCTATCAACTTCCAGCTCTGTTTTATAGAATAATTGCTAGGTTTTACTCAAGGAAGTGGGTGGGAGAGGAATTTCTTGCTCAGCTATACAAGGAAGCTTGCAACTTGCATGACGCTGGCAGACCCCCATTAAAATTGTAGTTGGACATCAAGCCTTCCAACAGGGCTTTTGGTGTGCTCTTGACCCAGAGTAATTGTATGGGGACTGACCTTGGGAGGTGGAAGCAAAAGCTGAGAGGCAGCTGAGCCCACAGAAAGAATGGGACATAGCAAACATCTCAGAAGGGACCCTCCCTAGTTCCTGGACTGTAAAGGCGAGAGGGGAAGGGATGTCCTTTCGGACTTGCAAGTTGGATGTAAGCCCTTCGAAGTAGTCCAAACAAGAAGCACCACCAGAAAACTGCCTCGATCTTTATTCTAAGGCTACATTAACAAAATCTTGCAGGAGGCTTAATGACACTGGCTGTGTAGACCAGAAATGGCCAACACTCCAGTGGTTTGAGCCGCAGCACCGCACCATGGAGTGGTCCCCCGTCACTTGCCTCCAGCCCTTACCCACTCAGCAGTTCAAAAGCATGTGAAAATGCAAGTAGATAAATAGGTACCACTCCAGTGGGGAAAGCCAGCTGGCAGTAAGAGGAGCAGGAAGTCAGTGCTGGACCTACCTGAGCGGGATCTGCAGAGGAAGCCCCCGGCTGCAAAACACCGCTGGTTTCATGTAATGTAATTGCTAATGTAAAAATTGTAATGCCTCTGAGAGTCCCTCATGAGGGAGATTGGCAGCAAATAGATGTGATTGATAAATAATGTCTTGTGGATTAACCAGTTGATGTAATGGCACGTGGGAATGATGCCTCGAAGGGCAGGAGGAAGAACAGCAGACAAGACAACGGTCAGATAAGAGGCAGCTGAGCCCACAGAAGGAAAAGGGGCCTGGGAAACATCTCAGAAGGGACCCTCCCTAGTTTCTTGGGCTGTGAAGGCGAGAGGGGAGAGACGTCCTTTCAGACTAGCAAGATTAATGTTAGCCCTTTGAGGCAGTCCAGACGAGGAGCACATCTATCTTTATCACAAGATTACATCATGAGGATCTTGCACTGCTGAAAGGACACCGTTACAGTCCAAGAAACTAGGGAGGGTCTCTTCTGAGACATTTGCCACATCCTCATTCCTTCTGAGGGTTCAGCTGCCTCTTCTCTGACTGCCGTTTTGTCTGTGGGCTCTTCCTCCTGTCTCCCAACGTCGTTCCCACGTACCATTCCCACTTCCAAAGTGCCGGATGCAGCAACGTGCACCGATCTTGCTAAATGAGAGGGCTTGATTAATGTCCAAGTTTTATAAATATCACCAGGCGGCGCAGGGAGACAAGAATTAATGTGCTTCGAAGTCAAAAGCCACCAAGGGCTTCTGTCCTTCCCAAGATAAGAGATTGGAAGTTTTTCTTAAGAAAACCTATGCAGTCAGCCCTGATTGAAGGCCTAAGGAGGGCAAACTTTGATGGATGAAGGTGGGATTCGACAGCCACCACGGATAAATACCCCATCTCCCCAAGGAAAATGGCCATCAAGCATGGCTCGATTGTGGGAGCGCTGACTGCCTCGGTTCTGTGAAGCAAATGTCACCCTTAAAAACAATAAATGCCAGCCTCACAACCCCTTCCTCGCTGAAGCCGATGGGCTGGTTTCCTTGGGGGCTGCTCGGAAGAGCGGATTGCATCATAGACGGCTCAGGAGGGAATTCTAGCAAGGAGCTCGTACACAGCAAAGCCAATTTGATTTGCGGCTTCTCGTTTGAGTCTAATGGGTCAGAAGTGGAGAAGCAAGGCAGGGAGGCCGCAGAGGCTGGGGTAGGGAGCCACGGAGATGACCTTGCAGAAGTAATTCAGAAATGTTACAGAACATGCTTGAGGAACAGGGAAAGCTGGCTCTTCCCTGATTCTCCAGGAGTGAAGAGGATGGGAGCAGAAAGGAAAAGGCAGTCAGGAGAATCCTGCAAGACTCTGTTAGCCTTCCTCCATAACATCTGGTTCAAATCGCTCCCGCCCCCCCGTGCTTTCAAATGTCCTGCTCTGGTCCACCCTGAAGGGCTGACAGTCATCAAGGCCAATCTGTTTCTTGATGTTGGATCTCCAAGTAGGAGTCCACTCTCTGCTTGAAGATTTGATTGAGAAAGGATGAACCTACACATTTTTTTTAGCTAAATCGTGCCATGGTCATGGCTTCCGCATCCCAAACCAAAATCTGTCCACCTAGATCTTAAGTTGAAAAATTGCTAAAACACAGAATATAACCGAGGCAAGTCAAAGAGAGCAGGTCCCAGGTCATCTTTCTGCTGACGATACTACAGCTTCCACTTCTGGCATAATCAGCATTCGTCTAGGAGACTGGTGGCCGTATTCAGAATGTCCTCTGTGACGTTTGCTTTCTTCCACTTCCCTCCGTCTTGCCAAGCACAATCGTCTTGGTGCATCATGTCTGCATCACAGACCCAAAGAGTGCGAGTGTCTCCTTGCAGATCATTGCCTTAAGGGAGCGACGGGTCTTCCTTGGTTGCACTCCACGATCTACCTCGTAACCAAGGACGGATGCGGGCGATTCAACATGCCCATATCTCAGAAGGCCAGCTGGCATGGCTGCTTTTGGATGTCCCTCAAGTCTCTCTCTCCTCCCAACCTCTTTCTCTAGAGAACCACAGAGATGACCTTGGGGAAGGAACGCAGCGGTTAGCAAAACAGTGAATTAAGCCAAGAAAGGAAGAGCACACGACTGCTAGGCTGGCAGGAGCTGAGGCAAGTGACAGGAGCTCACTCCGTCACGCAGTGCTAGGGCTCGAACTGCTGGGGTAAGGAGAACCAACCTTCCCCGGTCGAAAGATCCAGCGTCTTTAAACCGCTGAGCTACCACACCTCCACTAACACGTTCCACGTTTCTTTTATTCGGATGGTGCAATGGAATGTAGTCCGGATTCCCAGGAGGGATGGAGGAGCTGCATTCCGGAGGAGCAAGAGACATTGCAATTTAGATACTTTGTGTATGAGAAAGAGGATGAAGGCTGCTCCTCCCTAATAGTTCCCAGGGTATATATTTACAATGCAAGTATAGGTAGTCTTCGATTTACAACCGGTCATTTAGCAACCATTCGAAGTTACAATGGACCGAGCCTGGGGCTATTTATTATCTGGATTCAGAGCTACAATGGTTGGCCATCTTCCCCCGTTTGATCACATGACCAAACTTTAGGTCCTTGGCAACATTTACGGCTGTTGGCAGCATGTATGACTGTTTGGAATATTCCAGAGTCAACTGATCACATTTTATGACAGTTTTGCCCAAAACCCAGCACTTACTTTCAGATTTTCAACAAAACCATGCCCATAGTGAATCACTGACTCATTTAACAACTGTGGGGATTCACTTAACAATCAATGAAAAAAAGGTCATAAAATCAAGTTAGTCAGATGATCGACCCAATTTATAACCAATTTATGACTTACAACTATGATGGGACAAACTTCGTTATGGTGGTAAGACGAGGACTACCTATAGTCTGCTGTAGTTTGGCAAGAGTCGTGTGTTTGAGTGAGGAGCAAGAAAGGAAACTGCTTAGAAAAACCTCAACCTGCCTTTCTAGGTTTTTGCAGACCCTCTCTTCAAAAGATCCACCACCTACTATTTTTGCTCCTGAATCCCAAGAAACATGGGAATTGGAGCCATCTGAGAAGTGACCTATGAGAAAAAAGTAACTAGCATGGGGGGTGAGCATATGATGTTCAGTGCTCTGTTTAAAACAACAAAAATGGCCATATTTAAAACCCCAAATTCTTAGAATGTTTGAATATTGAGGCAATTTTGCATCTGCTCTTTTTGCCATGCATGCAGCCTAAAAGGTTTCAAAGCACCCTGATTTTTTTTTTTTTTTTGGAGGAGGAGGAGGCGTGTTCCTCATCCACCTCTTTTTCTGGCCATTTAAAAGACTGCTGCCAGATAAATAAAGGTCCATTCCTGGGGTTTTAGAAAATATTTATTCTGAAAAAAGTTCACTCCATACAAATTTGAACTCAAACATTCTCAATATTGCCTGGTTTATAAAAAGGGCTAACAAGGACCCAATAAGAACAATTTCTTTCTCTTTTCTTTTAAATTACACAGCTAAAACTAAAAAAAATGCTCAGGAACTTACTTGAAGAACTTATTTAAATGTGTTAAAAGCTAAAAAAAATAAAATAGACATCACCAGATTTTCAAAAGCCTTTGAATTGGGTGTGAACGGGTTACTTTCAAATACTTATTTTAATGGATGCCCATTTCCGGTTTTCAATATTCCTCTTAGGCATAAGAGATTCACCAATCAAGAATTCAGAAATGAGTCCACTTTCACAACAGAAAGCTCTGCAGGAAAAAAAAAAGTAGCACAGTTTGATCTTTTTTTTTACCATCTAGCAATCAAAACAATAACAACACCAACAAAAACAAGAGGGATTTCCTGTACATCTTTCTTACAAAATCACTGTACAATTCCATTAACTCACATACAGTTTTGATTGGATTAAAATGGCCTTTCAGCTCTCTTTGTATTGACCTGAAAGTAAGTATTAAAGAAAAAAAGTTGAAAAAACATATTTGCACGCCAGGATCACAGCATGGGGATTATTCTTCAAAGCACTTTTTTTTTAAAAAAAGGGCTGGCTAGTATTCCTGTGCAGTCCCAATACTCACAGACATCTTCAGTCTTCTTGCTCGCGACATAAAATAAGATTGTTCTCCGTGCAAAGTTCAGATTTGTGTGATTTCCCCCAGAACGGAGTGATGAGGAAGGAAATGAGGAAGGAAACCAACTTTGAGATGAGAGTGTGAAAACAGAACGGCTCCTGGAATCGTGATCGTGCTGCAAACATCAGGGCCGGGATGGGTGGAGAACCATGCATGATGGGTGTGAAGGTCTCCATCATCTCTCAACTGGCTCTGCTAGCATCCAAGTCTTCATGACGCACCTACAGCCATGGATGCCAGGCTGGGTCCATGCGACACAGGTTGTCCAAGCTGTTAGCTGCTGCAACTAGGGTGTTGACCTTGCTCTCCCCACCTTCAAACTGAGCCAAGTTATGGAGCCGGGTCATGATGGCGGTCACCGCTTTCTGAACCAGTGAAACCAGCTGTTGGCTGTCCATGTTCTCGGGCTGCCCGGCTGCCGAGAGTGGAGAGGATGTATCTTCTTGGGTTTTCTTATGCCAAGCAATGGTTTCATCACGCAATACTGTTTTCAGGATGCCGTCGACCTAGGAGGTAGGGAAACGATGAGTGGACTCAATGCAGAAGACCAGTTAGAGCAGGCGCGTCCACCCTTGGCAACTCTAAGATGTGTGGACTTCAACTCCCAGGAATCTGGCTGAGGAATGCTGGGAGTTGAAGTCCACGCCTGGGTTAGAGGGACGGTGGGGTTTTGGACTGCCCTAGAAGTATTCCCTGGTGCTTCACGACTTACTCCCAGGCATTTTTTAACTCTTTACGTCAACAAGCTGATTTAAGGACAAGCCAAATGAGGCAGAATCTGAAGTCACATCCTGGACCAAACCAGAAACACTGAAGCTAGAAGTTTTCCACGTCAGAAACACTTGAAGTGGCAAAATATTTTAATCCAATCCTCTTTTCAGGGGGGGTGGGGGTACAGGCGGTCCCTGGATTACGAACGTGATCATCCTAATTTGTTACATTTTTGATCATTTATCCAGAGAAGTCATCACCCTACGATCATTTATCAAGGTCGATCGTCCTAATTTATTACAATTTGCGTTAATTTATCCAGGCTGATGATCATAATTTATTATAAACGTCAGTTACTTTCCTGAGGTCATTAACCAGCATAAAAGAACTCTTATTCGAATATACAAGATATCCAAAACTAAATTGACAAGGTCAGGGTATTTGTGAAAAGTACATAAAGACAAAACACTGCTTTATAGACAGGTTCTGGTGACCAAGGCAGAGACCAGCTGCCCATCCCAGCACTGACCCAGCCCCGGAGCAGCCACTGCACCAGGCGTGTCCAGCTTTGGCAACTCTAAGCTACATGGACTTCAACTCCCAGAATTCATCAGCCAGCACATCTGGCTGAGGAATTTTGGGAGTTGAAGTTCACAAGCCTGCACTACGCACTTACCTTGAAGTTCGGCTGAGCAAAGCAGCGAGCAACTGCAATCATGGATGCCGTAAGCGGGCCAGAGACCCCGATGGTGGTCAGGAACTCCGAAATGTTTGGGGTGAGCCGGAACGGGACGGGACGGTTGGCATCCAGATCCCCCGTTGCATCGTTGATGTCGAACCGGAAATAGGCCACGTTTAATTTGCCGGTATCCTAATGTTTTTAATGAAACACAAGCAAAACATTGGAAGAAAGGATAGAAAAGGTGGGGGGGAACTACTCCAAAATAATAATGCACAGCCTGGGGCCCGTCTGTGGCCCTCCAAAATCTTCAGGGTTCCAAACATTTCTCCCAAATGGATAACGTGACGGAAAGAGAGTGGAAGGAATCCCATTCGCTGTACTTAATTGGCGCAAGTTGAGTGGCATTAGGTTTAGATTTTAACACTCATCTGCTCTCTCGCCATTTGGGGGGGGAGGGTGGCCCATTTCATGTCCCCTAAAGACAGAGACCCAAAAGAAGGAAGGGCCCCCTCCTATTCAATTCTCTCCTTTTGTTTTCGATACACCAGGTTGACATTCATGCCGAATCCAAAAGGATGTTTTCTAACCCGCTCAAGGCAGGATCAGCACAGAGGGGTTAACGAGAAATTCAGCTTTTGAACGCATCCCTCGATTAACAGCCGTATAAAGATGACAGGTATAAACTTTCTCAGCACGGTATCAATCCTGAATAATGGTTTCTTTTGTTGTGCTGTCGGATGGGTCAGCCAGAGGGGAAAAATTGCTCTTGTTTTTGCTTTTCTCCATAAAGAAACTTTCAGTGTTCTCCCTGACAATACAACTGGCAATGAAAGGTTTGGAATCGGAGGGGGGATTCGGGGGAGGAGGGGTCCATTACGGTTTCAGCAAACTCAGCATCTTTCGCGTTCAGAGCAGAGCAGGCGGGAGACAAGAGAGTGCAGCTTCTTCCCGGCCTCTTCACCAGCAGCGGCCAGAGGACATCTGGGCCTTTCTTCTCTGTGGTGAGCAGACGTGTCGCATCTGTGTGAATGGGTGTGGACAAGCCACAGCCTAAGTGGGGTCACTGCACGTGTTTCAGCCCTCGCCTCCTGCTGTGAGTGTGCATTTGCGTATCAGAAGAACGCAGGGTTGAGTGAGTGGAGGATGCACAGGCACCCTGCGTGTCCCCTATTCCGACAGCAACGTCGGAAGATCCCAGCCAGCATCCAAAACATCCGTCTGAGGATGGTTGCCATCTCATCTCATCTCATCCCTTCCTCTTATTTATTTTGGAAGTTATGATGATATAACGTCACCGAAAGCGTGTCCAACCTTGGCAACTTTAGGACGCATGGACTTCAACTCCCGGAATTCCTCAACCAGCATTCTGGGAACTGAAGGTGACACGTCTTAAAAGTTGCCAAGGTTAGGCACCGCTGAGTTCGAACCCGGATAAAACTCCTGAGAATAAATACTATGGATAGCTGAGAACTCAAACAAATGGATCATCAAGCAAATCAGCCGAGGATTCTCCCTCAAGGCGCAGATGAGCGGGTTTGACGCATTATGCAAAGACCTAGCTTCCTGGAGAAGACCATCAGGCGGGAAAAGACGGAAGGAAAGAGAAAAAGACGACGAGTGGCGGTGAGACGGATGTCCTGTTGGAACCCCTGGAGGTCCACGCTGGAGGGGAAGTCTATCAGTGTGATCACTCGGCGGTTACACCAATTTGATGGTGCGCGATCAAGTTACAATTCTGGTTGAGGTCAGAGTTCCCTTGGCATCTTCAGCCTAATGTATGGTGTAAGACTGAGGAGACCGTCTCGAGCTGCGAGACTGGGAGGACACAGACAAGCCAACCCATCATCAACCTCTACCTGAGCAATCTGCAACATCTCAGGGTTAAGCCGATTCAGATGGAAGACAAATTCCGCAAAACCGATCAGCGCCAACTGGATCGTGAACATCTTTCGGAAAGTCCAGTAGTCGGTAGCGTTGGGGAACGTGTGAAGGGCCCATTCCTTCAGCATGCTGCGTGGCACCATGTTACCCTGAACTTCTTTCAGAATATCCCGGAGGACCTGAAAAGGAAAGAGGAGGAGGATCAGGAGGTGGGTTGGTTCGATTGTTTGGGTGCCGGGGGGCGGAATCGTGCAATAATTCCTCCTACGCTGGCTGGGAATTTGGACCTTGCAGATTAACCCAACTGGGGAACATCAAACTGAGGTAGCCTGAGATATACTGTACCTTATGTTCTACTTCCCTATCACTTTTGGGGGGTCGGATCTTACAGTTCGGCGCAGTGTTTGTCAACCTCAGCCACTTTAGGATGCGTGGACTTCAACTCCCATGATTCCACAGCCGGAGAACAGCTTCCACATGCTGGCTCGGGAACCCTGGGAGTTGAAGTCCACACATCCTAAAGTGGCTGAGGTTGACAAACATGGGTTCGGTTACTCTGTAAGGGGCTTAGGTCAGCCTCAACTCAATCAGGGTTTCTGCTCCTACGTCTTCTGCAGGCAAGTTGGGTCTCACGTGTAAATATCTGCAAGTCACCCACAATGAATTACTACAGCATGGAAATGGCTTAATTAATGAGGAGTAGAAATAAAGAGGGGATCTGCTCCCGTGTGCTTGAAAAGAACAAGCACTGCACTTGTTCAGATTAAATTATTTAGGGAGACAAAATTTCTGCAAGCCGAAGGCAACTGCCTGGAAAAAAAGGAAGACAAATGCTCCAAGTCACTTGATTTTCAGGCTGGGCAAGGAACGAAAGGTTGTTTATTAGCAGGTGAACTTTTAAGACACCGCGCACCTGGAATTAAAAACAGGTCAAGGACAACGTTAGGTCTACCTACAAATTTTAAACCTTTCAAGCTAACTAATCTGATCAGAAATTGATGAGCGGGGATGATAATGGCAGATTAAGTTGTACTCGTCCCATCTCAGGGAAAGTCAAAGTGTGCTTCAGTCAGAGTAAGGCAATTCATCAACCTGTGCACTGACGATGTTACCCTGTTTGGTAACGAAACGTCTGCTGAAAAACAATCAAGCTCAGGGAGTACCTAGGACTCCACAATTCAACCCTGAGCTACAAATATTTCTCTTTTAAAGATGAACCTGGAGAAGAAAGCTCCACCCTGAATCACTGGTGCAATACCTGGTGACTGGCCTGGGTTCCTCGTGCTTGGACGGTCGCCAGCCGGTCATAGTAGCGAGAAATTGGGCTGTCATGCTCGATTCCTTTCTTGGCACAGCGCTGCTTGTAGATCTCCACCAGGGAGAGGGAAGAGGGATTGTCTTCTACCAGACGCATCTGGGGAGAGACAGCCACAACTCGGGGAACTGGAGAAAAGAGACAAGAGGAGGAAGCGAAAGGAATCATTCATGTCATGGAAAATGGCCAAGAACGACAACTAGGAAGTCCAAAACTTTATCCTGGGGAGAGCGCATATCCAACCTGCCCACTGTCATCTAACCTCGGTACGCTCTTTCTCATAACTTACGGTCACAACTGATCATCTCAGACCACAGGAGATGCTACAAGGCCTCGCATCAAACCCCAGCCTTGAGCATTTATCGCTCTCGGAGCTCTCCAGAGCTCATCAGTTTTTCTCAGTAAGGCCAGAAGATTTTCCTTCTCCTTCAGATCCCAACTCCTGAGCGTTCTTCCGCTGAAGTTGAGGGGCCGTCGCTTTCCCTTCACTCCCGTGGGATTTAAGACATAAATACGCATCTTCTCGGAGACCTTGCTGGGATTTCTCCTCGCTAATAGGTTCAAAAAATAGGTTTATGAACCTATTGATGAGTAGCTTCCCTTCACCTTAGACCAGATGTGTGGCAACCTGAAGTCCGAGGTTGGGTACTCCGGGTCTAAACGCGGGCATCCACATCCATGCCGTGTCTCCTGGGCTTCGTTCTTCTTCGCTCACACCCATAGGCTTCCTCAACTTTGGCACCTTGAAGTGGTGGGGGTTTCAGCCCCCAGACTTCCCCAGGCCCCCTTGCCTTCGACCGTCCCTTCTCCCCGAATGCGGCCTTCGGTTGTCCAAAGACTTTTTCTTCTGGTTGTCGGTGTCGCTTTGCGCGGAGCAGGCCATCCGACCTCGGTCCCGTTTTCTCTCTCGCATTCTTCTGGCCCTACCCATTTCGACTTCAGGCCGCCTCGCCTTGTCAACGCGGGCTGTGCGCCGAGCCGAGTTCGATCTGAGGTCGGCGCAAAGCAAACACGTCCTCACCGCCCCTAAACAACACTCGCAGGACCCTTGTTTGGAGCCAGAAGCACCTCAGATGCCCATCTTGCGCGCGAAATGTTTGCGCGCACCCTCACGCCCGGTACTTGTGATTTCTTTTCAAGAGGGTAAAGATTGAGGCAGGCAGCCAACGCCGCACCCTCGGTTCTGCGCTGAGGAAATGCACACGTAGGACGCGCCATGGATTTCTTTCAGGCAAATGCACGCGAGGTTTGTCCGCCCCCCAAATCGCATCTACAATATTGAGCGGATTGATCAACTGCAAAGGCTGCAAAAAAAAATTTCCTTGGTCTTCGGTCAGCGGATTTTAACGCTTTTCCAAGACTCACTGGAACCCTCAGCAACGACGACAGACAATGGCTGCGCCCTCTTCTGCGGGAGAGGAAAGGGGGGCACGAGGCCTCCATGTGCCCGCGCATGCTTTCTGATGGGTGTGCAGCCTTTGCATCCTCAAGGGCTAGACTGCTTCCAATTTTGCAAAGGGGGAGAGGGCAGGGTCGGCTGGACTGCAGCAAACCATGGGTGGAGAGAGGCAGGCAGAGCAGCCGAGATCGGCCCATCTGAGTAAAAGCTGTAGTATTTCATCAACCACTATGCAGAAGTTGAGGTCAATCCCATGACCCCAGGATACTGCAACCGTCATAAATTCATGCTGGTTGCCAAGGGCACAAATCATGATCATGTGACCATGGGGGTGCTGCGACGGCCAGGACTCCGAGGACCAGTCGTCACTTTTTTTCCAGTGCTGTCATAACTTCGGTTACTCAACTAATGGTTGTAAGTTGAGGACTACCTGTACAGATTAGCATCCTTGCTTTCCGACCATCGGCAAGGTAGTGGCGATGCTTCCCCCCTTGAACGAGGGAAAGGGGAACCTCAAGTAACAAACGGAGGAAACTTTCTAACCCTGGTACAGGTAATCCTCTACTAACAACTATAATTGGGACAGGAATTTCCAACGGTAAGCAATGCAGTCATTAAGTGAGTCATCAGCCTTCCTATTTATGGACCCCACTCGATCGCTATTTCTTTCAAGACAGGCTTAGAAAAACCGCACGAGGACTCGGCTCGCCAGCCTTGGATCGCCTGAATTGTACTTCGCTGCACTTTATTGGAAATAAATAAGATCTGTCACAAACGTGGGAGCAGAAAAGAAAAAGTGAGAGAATAAATATTAAAGGAACAATACATCCCATCCCAAAGGGGTTGTTACAAATGACTCTGATTGAAGCGCTTACTTCCCGAACATATTCTTGACGGGTGTCGTTTTTTTTATTTTGTCGTATGCAGAGAATTATTGTGTGACATGACGCTGTGTACAGTCTGCCATTAGTAAACTCGCCGAATTTTTAAAAAATAAATTAAAAAACCCTCCAGAACTGAAAGGTTTTGTTGAATACTGTAATCAAACACAACT
>JANHZU010001780.1:167710-186908 GCA_032468055.1 Acrochordus granulatus
CACAGAAATTGTAACCGAGGAGAAATCTGACATTTTACCAGAGCAATACGGATTAACGATGCCGGCGTTACGTTCTTTTGCCAACACTGATTTTACAGGTCGCCTCTGACTTATGACAGCCTGGACCAGAATGTCTCTTCTTTAAACAAGGCGGTCGTTAAGTGAGTCACACCCAGTTTTACAACTTTTTGCCACGGTTAAGCGAATCACCGCAGTTGAGAAGGGAATCGTGCGGCCGTCCAGTGAATCTGGCTCCCCTCGTTGACTTTGCTTGCTGGAAGGGGAGGAAGGTCGCAAATGGCGATCACGCGACCCTGGGATGCTGTGACTGTTGTAAGTGCATGCTGATTGCCAAGCATCCACATTTTGATCATGTGACCGTGGGGATGTTGCGTCGGTTCTACGTGCGAGGACTGGCTGTAAGTCACTTTTTGCAGGGCCACTATAACTTTCAACGGTCAGTAAATGGATGGTTGTCAATAGAGGACTGCCTGTACTAAAGCTTCCCCCGGTATTAAACCAGCGAGATATCATACAACTGACTCTAAATGTTGGACGGCACTAACTCCAGCACGTGACGCTCTCCCACAGCAGTTCTGGAGGGTACAAAAAGATCCTATACGACCATGGACAAGGGGCCACTGAAGCCACACAGCTCATGTCCTGCATCCTTTATGAGGGTTCACAGACTCATTTTATAACTGACAGAAGAGAATATTTGTAGCTCAGCGTTGAACCGGGGGGTCCCTGGTGCTCTCTGAGCTTGGCTGTTTTCTTGCAGACGTTTCAGGACCCAACTCAGTAACACCACAGCGCTAGAAGGGAGTAGGTGAGTGCCAGAACAGAGAGCAATCTCCCACTCTCTTCTAGCACTCATGATGTTACCTAACTGGGTCCTGAAACGTCCTCAAAGATCACCAAGGACCTCTCGTTTTACAACTCCTTACCTGACAAAATACCCAGGAAATTCAGATCTCTTTCGCATACAGCTGTTACTATCAGATCAGCATGATACCGTCTCCTTAAATGCAGGCAAATTCTGTTATACTGTCTATAAAATTAGGCAAACACCGATGATCCTGTCATTAATTGTAATACACCGTTACGTCTTGCTCAGTTCTGTTTTTAATTTAATGTTTTAACGTTTAGTCTGGTCTCTTTGCTGCCACTGGTTCCTGTTAAACTCACCAGTGAAGAAAAGGTGTCTCTTGGTGGTTTCTTTCCTCTTTTCCAAACAAGGGTTCAGGAGGCGTAGAAGCTGTAGCACCCTTTCTTCTCTACGGGACTCAGTCAAGCAAGCATCGTTCATTACAAGGTAAGGGTAAATCTTTCCATTATGGCCACGGATATAAAGTCTTCGGGCAGCCGTGTTGTGTTTCTGCACTATCTCCACTCTGGGCATAAACCTATCAAGAAAAGCATGAGAGAGAGAGAGAGAGAGAGGAGAGGAAGACAAATAAAAGATAAAAAGCAGATGAATTTCTAGAGTCTAAAGCTTCATTTCCCTCCTTCAAGATGAAAGCCAGATTTTTTTTTAAAAATAAAGGGAGTAGGAATTCTATTACCTTACTTAAAAAGCTAACAATGGGAAGCACATTGTGCCTTTAGACTAACACCAGCATTATGAATTTTTATAATGATTCCACCTTTTAAGCAACTATGGTTTTCTATTATGTGGCTCAGCGGAGATTAGTGCTTTCGGTGAAAAGCTTCCGCAGATGCATACAGGCCTTTTGTCTCCTCCAAACGGAACGACAAAACTTCTTTAAAACGCACACACAGACACACGGGGAGAAAGAAGCAGGTTGCTGAGCGCGACCAGCAACAGTTTTCTAAGCCAGAGACAACACAACCCCTAAGCAGATGCTACGTCCTGAGCATCAGCCTGCGGCATCCTCCAGCTGGGTTGGACTACAAACTCCATCAGTCCCAGTCTCCTTTTAAGCTTGGAAAAGACTCAGATGAAGGGAGATGTTATTTTATAATAACTTCTATACGGTGGGTCTACACTCAGAATTTTCATTCCCATTTATGCTAGTGAATCTATACCAGCTCAACCCTTGTTAAATCACTGATTTAAATCATTAAACACTTTCAGCCTCTAAATGGTTGAATGGGCAAAAAAAAACCTCTCCAGACATCCAACTGTCATAGCTGGATATATTAAACTAATCCTAAGGAGAACTAGATTGCTATAATGCGCTCTACACGGGGCTACCTTGGAACAGAATGTAGAAATATCTGCCTATGCAGAATATTGTGGGGAAAATCAGTTTTCAGATGTTTAATAGACAAATGGAGACATAAGGAATGTGGCCCTGCAACTCATAGGGCCCCATGGTAAGTTTTATCAGAACATTCTCATAGCAACCCTGACTCTACAGATGCAAATGTTTCCTCTAATAAAAACTATTGTTCTCTGTAGGTAACAGAAAGACAGGAAGTAACCTGAGATCTGTTACATGAATACGATGGCATGCATCATTTTCCCCTCCTTTCTGAAATGTATAAATATGAGTGCATCTCTTTCTCTGAAGGGATGTGCTTCCCACTATTGAAACCGAGACAGAGATTTTAGGTCCCGTGCTTAGATTCCACAATATGGCCTCTAAATGTTTTGGGGAGGGGGGAAGTAGAGAAAACAGTTTGGTTTTACCAATGGTTTTATTAATGCTTTATTTATTTTACAGAAACAACTTTTGGGTATTCTCTGAGCTTGGACATTTCGTTACTAGACAAGATAACATCATCAGTGCATGGGAGAGTAGAGTTCATGGCTGTTTATATATTGTAGCTTGCCCTGCCAAGTCCTGGTTTCGGGTGTGGTTTCTTACTTGATAGTTCTTTGATTAGGATATTGTTTCTTCTTTCCTGATGACATATCTAGTGCTATTTCCTGCTTAGCTGGGCAATGTCTGCTACGGAGGGGATGAAATTGCGGTTGAAATGTGCATAGATTTGTCTATGTGTTTAAAGATCAAGAAACCAAAACATGTCTATGTGACTATTCCTTCATCTGTCAACACACAGATTAATTCATCCACAATTTCAAGGGGGTAAATGCTGACATTCTAGATCAGGTGTGTCCAACCTTGGCAACTTTAAGATATATGGACTTTAACTCCCTGAATTCTTCAGCCAGTCCACACATCTTAAAGTTACCAAGGTTGGACACCTAGATGAAGCCACATCCAAAAATGTTAGAGAATTCCTGCAAGGTTAGCATTCTGATTAATAGCCATTAACAGACCCATAGAAATAAACTCTATGTATATTCCATTTTTAAGAAGGTATAACTGCAGGAACCTCACCATTCAACCCTGAGTTTCTATATCCTCTACTATTAAAAGCATATTGATGTAAAGCCATGACTTGAAAATATTTCCAATGAATTAAAAAAGAAAACTTGGACAACGGTACCCAGGACTAACACTACAACCAAGCCTCCATTTTACCAGCTTACCGTGCAATTTTGATGTAGTAGTGTGTTGGTTTGGGCATGAGAAATTCCCCGGGAATTTCGACTTCAGCAGTTTGGGCAGAGAAGTTGCTAAGAAAACGGCATTTTTCTTCAATGAGAAAAAATTTAGGCAGCTGCTTGGTTTTGGCCTCAAGGATTTTGATCCACTTCTTCAGTTTGGAAATGAGATTATGGAGTTTCATCGAGCCCGGCACACTGAAGTCAAAATCTATAAAAGAGACAGACACTGAAAACATCTGTTAGAAATGGGAATAAGCCGCATTAAGGTACCTGTGGTACAAAACCAGAAGCTTCATCTCCAGAATTTACTCTTTTCCTCTCCTTTCTAGGAGTTTAAAAGGATCTCATAATAAAAGGCAGAAGAAAACAAAAACCACCACAATTGCACATCTTCAGGGGTGTGGGAAATCCATGAAGACACATTTCTTTTGCCAAGTTTTGAATGGTTATATGATTTTTGTATTTATGTTATTCTTCTTAATCTGTATTTTCTCTCTTGATATTTATTTGTAAAGTTGTTTACAATCTGAGTACTCGCCAATATCCAATCAAATCTTAAACATTTTTCAACACTTTAATTGTTGACCATGGCTATCAGCCATGGTTTAAAATAAATAAGCAGCAGTGACTTCGGATGACCTGTTGCAACTTACGCAGATCTGAAAGAGAACACATATGAAACCAGCTTGATTTGTCTCTTCTTTTGACATTTTATGGATGGTACTTGTTGCTGAGGGTAGCCCTACTATCAACAAAAACTGTAAACATTTCATTCTGTGTTGCAATTAATTGCATAAAAATAGCTAGATAGTTCCCTCGCATATTAACTGTCAAAAGATTCATTCGATGTGCAGTAAATCAAAGGCAATTTTGTTTTCAGAAAAGCAGCCATGAGTTAAACTGCTCTACAAAAATATATTCTGATCATATTTTTAATACAAATATGGCCAAAGATTCAAATTTGTTTGGAGGAAATCAAATCTCATTCATTCATTCAACTTATAGACTGTTCAATCAATACGGACTCAGGCCAGTTTACAAAACAATTTTACAACAAAACTTATCCTGAACAGTTAAATCAGGAAAATAAAAACAGACAGGCTGGGAATATCTTGCCTAAAGAGAGAATTGCCAGTATCTGCCTTCAAAGATTTTTGACAGCATATACATTTTCTGTTTTGGTCTAGTTATTTTCATACATGGTTCCTAAACAGCAGTTGACAGGCAATAACACTGGATAGTTTTAATCTGTTTTTTTCTCTAATATTTTATTTATTAAATTTATATGCCGACAAACTCAGAAAAAGAGTTCTTGGCAGCTCACAGTAAAAACATTATTTTCCATGCTGTATCTTGCATTTATATATTACATTTCCCCCTGTATATTTAGCTTTTATTACCCCAATAATCAGAATTAATAACATGTGATTCTGTATTATTAGTTGCTTTACTGTTAACCACTTTGGAAGTGTGATATAAAGTTTAATTGAAAGAGGAATCTTTATGTGGGAAAAGGCAGGCTTCAATATCTCAGGTATTTTTATTCTAGATCAGACCTCTGTGTCTCAGTAACATAACTGGTGGCTGGGCTTCTTAAGCTCCACGTTAACCCAAATGCTAATCTTTACATTCAGACCCCCCTATGAAAAAGGCCCAATGGGTGATGGTAAAATTGCACTCATTAAAAATAAATGTATATTAAATAAATGGCAAGCATCTTCTATCTGGAATAGTCCTTTCTAAAGCCTCTTACTATTATTCAAAAACAAGACATTAAAAAGATTTGGTGAGCAGCTTTTAATGGCTAAAGTTACCTATTTTCAAATACCAGTACATTTAATCCCTTTAGGCACACAGACAGAGGGACATAGATACACTGTCAGCAGGTTTTCGATATATTCTCAACCGCCCTTCCTACCCTTCAAAACTGCAGCATTACACACATACACCATGTTTCCCAATGCAACATCCTCTAAATGTGCTCGACGATCCCCTCCATCATCCACAGCCAGCCCCAGAGGGGACTGAAGATGGGAACAGGCTGCCATCTCAAACTGAAATTCTTCAGACCTGCTCTGAGGTACGACACTGACATCAAAATAACCCAATCGTTTTTGCTAGAGGGGACCAAAAAAAATAGGGCATCTGCCATTTCTATGCATCCTCAACTCATCTCTGTCAACAGCCTCCTCATTTAATGCCAGGCGTACCTGAGACAGGTGAGGAAGGAAGGGAAAAAATGCTGTCTCCCTGGTGGGTTCTGTACGGAGGCAACCCATTTATTCATTGAGATTGATGTCCTCGCTTTCAATCGAAGGATTGTCAAGCTGGTGGATAATACATTGTCATACCCAACACACTTATGCCGAGGGCAACGGATCTACCAACAGGCCAATGATCAAAACATTTTGCAGGACGCCGGTTGAGGACGAGATGGATGATTCGTATTCATCTCACAAGAGATTTATTGTACAAAACACATTGTTTGTAAAAAAAAAATGCCCCAAATCTTTTTTTAGCATCTCTCAGGTCGATTAGGAAGGTGAGAAAAAACTAACTCTAATTCCAAGTCTACCCTCTAGTGAACAATTGGAGTAAATCGCTCGGCAGACGAGAGGGGAAGACGCAACGCGCCGTTCAGTTTGCTGCTATCAGCTCCCTGAAGCGCAGAAATATGCCACCCGATGGGGAATACACAACATCCTTGCCAATGACACGCAAGTAGCCAAAGTAATGTAATGTAATATCTATATATATATTTTAAATGAGTCCTCTGCATGGTAGAAATCACTCTAGTTTGCTGAAAACACCTATTTGAGATTCACGTTTTCTTATTTCCTGATCTTGTTTTGCTTTGTGACACCTGATGAGAATGACAATTAATTAGCTCTCTTTGTTCATGCCAAAAAGGCTCCACGCTGGGTTTGTCAAACTACATCCAAAAGGCAAAGAATTACCAGCAACATGAGTGGCGCAAGCCACAGTCGCCTGTTCTGCCGGCAGCTTTAATGAGGTTACAAATGAAATCTTTTTTGGCATGAATCCGAAATACGATCCGGCTCTTTATTACCTGCAGTGATTTAAGCGTTTCAGATGGAACACAAACATGACAACCTAGTGGAAATACATTTCGGACTTAGCTCTGGACCTTCTTCTGAAACACTGATTAATGGACGGATGGATTAAGAGTTTTCACTGGAAGGAAAAAAGATGAAAGCCAATGATTTGGGATGGCAGTGAAAGAGAACGGGAAAGTCTAAGTCCAAACGTCCTCAAGGGGTTGGGGAAGATGGGAAATACAGCTCAGAACATCTGAAACGACATCAGGTTGGAGAAAACCAAAGGAGGCATAAATCACAACTCCAAGGCTACAGGTGACCAACATGGAAGGCCTATGATATTTGGTTATCCAACTAGACCTCAAGAGACGAAATTCGAAGCTACCCGTAATTGACAATGTGCTACTGTTCAATGCCACTCCTGAAGTTGCCACCTAAGGAGAACCTTTCATCTTGACTTCGGATGACCTTTTATTTCATTTCACCAATGAAGGTGCCCTGCACCCCCCCATGATGCTTAAGAGCCACTTTTCATGGAAGTTGGCTAGAAGATGCTTGTTTAGACCACAGCTTCCCTACGGACACAACACCTTTCCTACACTGGTATTCATTCTTGTATGCTCTGGTTTGCTTCTCTGGATTCCCGGGATGCCTGGATCATGAAGAAGGTTGGAAAGAGACTCCCTTTTGGACTCATGAAAGACCAACTGCCACAAGAGGACACGGAGATAATACAAGGAAAGGATAGTTTGGTATGGAACCAAGCAAAGGAATAAGAAACGCAAACCCTGAAGGTCTTCTCTCGCTATGACTTCCAGAGCTCTCAACGTAGCAACAAGCTTACACAACACAACTATTCTCCAAACCTCATCCACAGTTGCTCTCTTCACAAATGTTGGGAAGTTCCTCTACCCAAAACAATGGCTTTTATCTTCTTCCAAAAAGTCACTGTGCTGACAGACCCACAATCCTCCTGCAGTAACATCTTCCCCAGATGCCAGCCTGCACATCAAGGATCTCTACTTTAAGGAGAGGGGGGATCCTAACCACTCAAAATCAGCAGCCAAGAACAAATCCTAACTTCAAAACTTGGTTTGTTCCTTGTAAAGCGGGTACTTGGGGAAAGATTCAATGCATACAAGAACAGGATTACAAGTAGTCCCTTGACTTACAACCGCAATTGGAGCTAGAACTTGCATTGCTCGGCAAGACAGCTGTTAAGTGAGTCGTATCCAATTTTATAAACTTTTTTACTATGGTTGTTAAGCAAATCACTATAGTTAAGTGCATTGCTCAGTTGTTAAGTGATTCTGGCTTCCCCCATTTGACTTTCTTTGTTAGAAGTCAGCTGGTAAGGCTGCAAATGGTTGGTCACGTGATCTTGAGATGCTGCAGCCATTGTGAATGCATGTCAGTTGCCTTGGATCGTGGATAGGCTGTGATGGTCATAAGTGTGAGGACTGATTGCAAGACTCTTTTTTTAACGCTGTTGTAATTTCAAACGGTCACTAAATGAATGATCAAGGAAAACCTATACAACTGCCATAAAGAGGTTATAAACCCAGAAGAACTTGCTCAGCTAGGCAACAGTATGGTGATTAACTTGCCATTAATTGTAGCACTGATGCTATTCTTGTTGCACATTAATCGTAATTTTTATTTTCTGCAAAGTGAATTAAATCCCGCAATTCTAAACCGTAAGCCCATTGACTGATTTAACAGCAGCCATTTCCCCTCCACCCTTCAACATTAATTCAGTGCCCAACTTTATCAGATTAAAGCAATTTCATCTTGGGCTAAGTAAAATGGCTATTTTTACTTTAATTACTCAGGCCTAATCATAATTGAAAAATAAAATATTCTAACTCTATGGAAGATTATTTGAAAAGGGCTTTTCATTACTGTTCTTCTAAAAAAGTAAGAGGATCCTTTCATCATCTTGATTGTTTCAAGAATCCTATTTCAGCAGCTGAAGAAAACCTGGCTCTCTGGATAGTTTTTTTTCAAGACCCACAACTCCAATAAGGCCAAACTCTGCCTACAGCATTTGAAAAATGTGAAAAATGAATGTTTTAAACAAACAAATCCGAACTACCTGAAATTATTCACATTTTTTAAAGGACCTAAGTCTATCTGAGGCATAGATTGTATTCCCACAGAAGTATTTTTTAATAATGCATTGTCACTTTTACAACAGAAATTGACCTAATGGTAAGATGCTGGGCTTGTCAGACAGAAGGCTGGCTGCCCAAGTTCAAGACCCAAACGCCACCGTGTAACAGGGCGAGCTCCACTCCTGTTACCTGCCCCAGCCCTTGCTAACCTAGCTGTTCAAAAGCATGCAAAATGCAAGTAAATAAATTGGTACCACCTAAAGTGGTGGGAAGGTAACAGCGCTCCGCGTGCCTCGGCACATAGTCATGTTGGCCACATGACAACGGAAGCATCTTTGGACAACGCTGGCTCCTCAGCTAGGAAACGGAGATGAACGCGCCTCCTAGAATTGGACACGACTGAAAGGGGAAACCTTTACATTTTAATAGTCAAAAGTTTGAGGTTTCCTGTTGCTTTCACCGCCACCCCCTCAAAGTATGAAGGGAGAATATCCTACTTGAAAGACAATCATGAACATTCCAAACTTCCAATTTTGGGGAACCATGTTCATTTAAAACCGGGGTGAGGATCTGACAAAGAAAACCAGGACTTGGTTCCACTGCATATAGAAATGACTTGCCTGTTGTGAACTGCCCTTTCAGTTTCTGAAAAACAGGATCCTGAGCTGTTGCCTGAGCTCTCCTGGCTAGTGATTCGGAAGCAGCACTGGAGAACATGGTGGAGACGTTGGAGACATTCTCAAGGCCCACTCCAAAGGTGCTGACCAGCTTCTTGACAAAATTCAGAGTGTGGGGTGTGATTTTGGCATCGGAAACTGCCCCGCTCTTCTCAAAGGCAACAGAATAGCACTTGGCAAGGCCCTGTTGTAGTTGTCGGAGAACCTAAAGCCACCAAATATGAGTGGGACAGGTGACAGAAAGAGACAACACAAAGAAGGTCTTTTGAGTTGGAAGTATGGAGCAAACCCAGAACACGATACTGCAAAAGACCCAAGTAGAGGTTGGAGGGAATCACACCAAGTTACCATGTGGTTAGTTTGATTGTGGCATACTGAGGCAAAGATTTCAAGAACAACAAAAATCACAGCGTGGCTCCATGTGTGAATCTCACTCTTTTATGTTTATGAAAGAAAGTAATATACACATGTTCTTGCTGGCTACGCAAAGAAAGAGAAATGGTGGCGAAGGTGCCAACTGAACACCAGGGAGAGGCAGGTCCTAGTCCACCTTCTCAAGCTCCTTAGATGACTTTGGGGTAAATGCTTTAATTTCAGCCCAAGCACCAACGTGGAGTAATGGTTAAAGTGCTGGACTATGAACATGAAAGCTGATGTTCAAATTCCTTCTGCCACAAAAGCTTCCTAGAGGACTTTGGGCCAGTCATTCTCTCTTGGCCAAAGCGTCTTCACATGGTTATCGCCGTGGGGGGAAATGAGATGAGGAGGAACTGTGCACACCACCTTGAGCTTCTGATCAAAAGGCCAAGCGATAAATCTAATAAATACATAAATAATGTATCATACTTAATAACCCTGGGGAACCGTCTACTTCTGCTGATGAGGCTTTGATATTTTTCACCTGTTTCCTGCTAAGTTGCCACTGTTTTGATATTTTTCATCTGTTTTTGCAGTACACCAGTTTGGAATAGAGTGACGCAGAACTATCAGTAATAAACAAACTGTAATATCACCAGAAAACTCTAAAAAAATCTTTTCAGTTCTTTTGCTACAGAACTATAGGGTTACAAAGGCGTCAGGGGTCTTCTATGCAACCCCCCTCCCGGGGCAGAAATCTCCAGGTCCTCCCAGAGACACACCTGTCCCTCTTCACTTGAAAACCTCCAATGATGTTGCTCCCAGAGTTTAATGCATTGCTTATGGAACTGCACCCAGTGGAAAAACAGGAAGCGTGCCCTCGCGTAAGAAAAATGTTCCAGTGGTCAGAAAAACGGGGAAATGCAAAGGAGCAAACATCTCAAATTAAAACCACGTCTACCTCCTCGTGCCAGTTTTCTCGGAACCAGACCATCTGATCCACAATCCCTTCCAGAGACGAAAGGAGCGTTGGGTGCAATTCCCGTTGCATATGCATGATTCGGCTGCATCGCCACATCGGAGCTGTCGCCCGGATCGGCCCCGGGTCAGAAGCGGAATGCGACTGGTTTCCAACAGAACTTGGCTGTTGCTGCCCAGAATCTTAGGGGGGGAGATGGGAAGGAGAAGGTGTCAGGTCTTCAAAGTAAGCCAAGTTGGGAATTCACCCGTACGACGTGAATTACTGGAATTCTATTTTATTGTTATAGGGTATAATAACGGGGTGAGCTCCCGTGCTTCGCCCCAGCTCCTGTCAACCTAGCAGTTCGAAAGCGTGCAAAATGCACGTAGGTAAATCGGTACCACCTAAATTGGTGAGAAATTGGTACCTAAATTGGTACCACCTAAATTGGTGGGAAGGTAACAGTGCTCCGTGCGCCTCGGCGTATAGTCCCACCAGTCGCACGAGCACGGAAGCGTCTTCGGGTAACGCTGGCTCCCGCGGCTGTGAATCGGAGATGAGCACCCACCCTGTGAATCGGAGATGACCACCACCCCCGACTGAAAGGGGGAATCTTTACCTTTTTTTTACTAACAGAAACCTGGAGGGCGTTGAGAGGTTCTCTCTCTCTCTCTCTCTCCGCTCTTATAGTGAACAGAGTCCAAGGCAGGGCACTCTTGCGTTCCTTTCTTCACCCTCTATCAAGGTTGATGTACAGGGTGAGTGTGAGAGATGGAGCCCATGGAATCATGCTCCCTCGGATGCGCCGCTTTGAGAAAATAACCCTTCCTGCAACTGCCATTTTGGAAAGGCTGTACTCCAGCCACCATCGGAAACACTATTAAAAAGCCATTCAGAGTTTAAGAGGGCCGCCTGACCCCATCCTCCACTTGGCCAGCCAAGGATCTGCCCGTCTCCGCAGCCACGAGAAGCGAGGTGTCTCAACCCCCCGACCCAAGAACCAGCCCTGAGGCGCACGCGACGTTCCTAGCGTACCGCTTTTATATCGCTCCCGCTGTTCTATCTTCAATGTCAAATAGAGGGTCCGGATGGGGAAGTAAACCGCCTGGGGGTAGACACGTCCAACCTATTTCACAAAAAGAGGCGCGCACGTTAAACATCAGCGGCCGCCTCTGGAGTATTGTGAAGCGGCCCCCCGCCCGCTGATTCATGGCTAGCTTTGACTCCATGAAATCAATTAATAATGATATGTATAGGGGAGAGAGGAAGGGACTGGGGAAGAGGGAGGCTAGGTTAATCTCGAAACCAAGGTTCGGATGATCAGAGAAGCGTGCTTCGCGCAAATCTGACAGTGCGTCTGACTTTCCGAGCTTTGCGCAGATCAAGTTGTAAACTTGGAAAGGGCACTGTTGGATTTGAACAGAAAGAGCCAAACCAAACCAAAGCAAATCCTATTCTACGACTTGAATGGCTGTCTCAAGGGTTATGAGGATTTCTCCTTCACAGCCCCAAGAATTCTGACCTTGGCTTACAATCTAACAGTCCTCCCGGATGCTGCCCCTCCTTCGTTGGGTCATGCGGAATGACTCTGGGCTGATCTCCCTCTTCACACATGGTTCAGTCCTGGTTTCCCCACAGGAACTTTGTAGAAAAGGGTCCACCAGGAATACAGGTAGTCCCTGACTTATGACCACAACTGGGACCCGAATTTCTGTTGCTAAGTGAGGCGGTTAAGTGAGTCACACTCAAATTTAACACCTATTTTCCCATACTTGTTAAGCGAATCACTGCAGTTAAGTGAGTCACACAGTCGTTAAGCAAATCCAGCTTTCCCCATTAACTTTTCTTGTTGGAAGCTGGCTGGGAAGGTCATAAATAGAGATCACATGACCCTAAACACAGGCCAGTTGACCCTAAAAACATGCTGGTTGCATTTGGGACTCTAAATACGTGCTGGTTGCCAGATTTTGATCATATGACTGTGGGGATGCTGCAATGGATGTAGGTGCGAGTACTGGTTGTAAGTCAAGAAGCTTCGCTTCTGTCGTAACTTTGAACAGTCCCTAAGTGAATGGTTGTAAGTTGAGGACTACCTGTATAAATCTAAAGCCATTTTTGCATCCCCCCAAAGTCCGGATGTGCTTCTCTTCCCCAGAACCACTTCAATTACCCCGCAAAAATACAAGAACGCTGACCGTCAAACCACGGCTCTTCTGCTTCCTACATCTCCATACCTGACTAATAAGGTTCAAGAGAAGTTTTCCTTCTGATCCAACCAAGCAGGTGAGGAGCTGTGGGATCCAAGCCAGCCACTGGATGGGCGGGACGCCGATGCAATACTTGTCCACAGCATCAGCCAGCGTATTCTTGTCATCATCAAAGCTCAGGAGCCAAAGAACCTGGAGCAGGTCGCCAAATAAGGAGAAGAAAAGGAGTGGATTAGGAGGATAAAAATGCCAACATCCTCACACTGATGATGTTACTTCATCGGGTAATACAGGTAGTCCTCGGCTTACAACTGTTCGTTTAGCGACCGCTCAAAGGTACGACGGCACTGCAAAAAGTGACTCACAACCATCGCATCATCCCCATGGTCATGTGATCAAAATTTGGGCACACGGCCAACCAACATGCATTTACGATGGTTGCGACGTCCCAGGATCGTGTGATCACAATCTGCGACCTTCTCTGCCAACGTCTGACAAGCTAATCCATGGGAGAAGCTGGATTTGCTTAACAACGGGTTCACTTAACAACTGTCGCGATTCACTTAACAACCGTTGCAAAAGAAAAGCTGTAAAATCGCGTGCAGCTCACTTAACAGCCGCCTTGCTCAGCAACAGAAATTCTGGTCCCGACTGTAGTTGCAAGTCGAGGACTGCCTGTAAAATGTCTGTAAGTAAACAACCAAGCTCAGAGACCACCAAGGACGGCAGCTGCCCACATCTGTCCTCCAGGCTGCTCCTCCTTCAAAAGGAAACACTCACCTTTGCTAAATACTTCCTGGATTTGCTTTCGTTCTGGTGCCGGCAGGCATGCAGGTAGCAAGTGAGCGCCGAGACCCCGAGGTGCAGCTGACGCTCCTTGACAAAGATGTTTTCCAGATAATCCCCCCACATGGCCCAGGCCTTCACTAACACATCGTGCATCTGCACAGCTGCCGAGAAAGCCTTGTTGGCTTCTTCAGACCTGGGGAGAGCATGGAAGGGAAGGTTATTGGCTGCGCATTAAGCCAGCCGCACAGAGGAGGGTGGAGCTGGACGGTTCACAACTCCAAGCGACCGTGGAATCGTCCAGGCTGCAAAGTAATCAGCTCAGTTCACAGTGCAAACAGGCAAGTGCAGGAGGCGCTTCCACCTTTCCTTCTGGCCACAGCTACCACCTTTACGCCTGCTAGGACCGTGGATGCGCTAATCTGCACTACTTGTACCCCAGCAGTGGCAACCAACCAAGCACATCCTTTCAATCAAGGACACTGGCAAAGGAGAAAGCTGACCTCGGAGCAGCAGGTGCAACCCGACAATCGAAGCCCCTTTTTTACATCTGTGCAATACAGGTACTCCTCGCTTAGCAACCATCTTTCCAGTTGTAATAGTGATGGGGGGGAACGTGCTTGCTTATCTATTTATTAAACAAAGCAAACTTTGCAACCGACCCTCCGATTTACAACTTCGGCAGCTTGGCGAACCAAAGGAAAGCTAAAATAAACATCGTAACATTGCCGGGTTTTACTTAGTGATTGAATTGCCAGTCTCAAGTGCAGTCACTGAACGAGGACTAGCTGCGCGTCCATCACACAAGTGCTCCTGCCTCGAACATCTGCACAGCTCTCTTCTTTCAGGCATGATGCCTACATAAAGGGAGGGGGGAATTATACTTCCTGCTTTCTTCAACATCAAAAGCTACCCAGTTTTATTTAATTTAGAATTTAAGTTTACCTTTAACCTGCAGTTATCCACCTGCAACAGTAAAAAAAAAAAAAGACCCGCAAGAAATGGATGGGATGGGATGAAAAACGTTACCCGATGGAAAATCATCCGATGCTTATTAAACAGCTAATTAACATAGCTTGTCTTCTTCTCCTCCTTTTTGGCTAACAGCTTTCGGCATCCCACATTCGGCAAAGCCGTACAATTTATTCCCAAAACAGCTGATAAACGGCTGGCTGTATTTCTCCTTCCACCGCTAATATCAGGATTTGTCTTCGAGCTGTTTCTTCTCCTGTTTTCAGCTCCCACCTGGGATTTTCTCTCACAAGCTCTTCTGATAACTCTTTATACTCCCCTCTTCCTCCAGAGCCCAGCAGCTGACAAAACTGACCGAGCCCTCCATTCAAATGAACTTTCACTCTTTCAAAAACTTGGCAAGGATCACAACTCAATCTTGGTTTTAGCAAACAGCTTGAAAATAGAAATACCAGGTCCCTGATTCCTTGCATGTGCTTTTTTCTTCCTTCTTTTTTGACAAGAGACAAAGGGAAGCTGATGTTTGAAGATTGTATCTTACTCAAAATCTTGACAGCCAAACGGTCATCTAAATTATTTAAACCAGACTTCCTCTGCAGAGAAAATGTCTGTGAAAACTTCCAAAAACATTCACATAGGTTATTGCACTTTAATGCTCAACTAATTACCTACAATGGAGTCCCCGGTACTCTCTGGGCTTGGTTGTTTTCCCGCAGATGTTTCATTACAAAACTAGTGCTAATGCACTGATGACGTTACCTAGCTGGGTCATGAAACATCTGCAAGAAAACAATCAAGCTCAGAGAGCACCAAGGACTCCACAAATCCCACTTCCCTCTAGCACTGATGATGTTACCTAGTTGGGTCATGAAACGTCTGCAAGAAAACAGTCAAGCTCAAAGAACACCAAGGACTCCACACTTCAACTCTGAGTTGCAAATATTTTCTTCTAATTACCTTTTCCTGATTTAAACTGATCTGCCTTCCCAGGAGGGGACAACGATGGCTCCTATCCTATGTAGCTGTGATGCTAAGCAGGATGTTTGGACAACAGGTGGATTTTTTTTTAAGTTTCTCCTCTGAAAGGTCTGCAAATCTGCCTACAGATTCAACTTTGCTTTTGGTCCAGTATGGAGAAGTTAAGTTCTGAAAACCTGACAACCCAGAAGCAGGCCCAGAGCTTTTTCACATCTTGGTTGTGAGGTGTTTGGAAGCGAAAAAAGGAAGGATAAGTTGCTCTTCACAAATATACCAATCCCCGATCATGATCCACTTGTAGTCTTAACTGACGTTAAGTATCAAAGAAAGACAGAGGCTCACTTGGCACCTCTTTTGTACCCCGTCTCAGCCAAAGCTATCTGAGACTGAAAAAGAAAGCAACTTGTTCTTCCATCACATCTCATCTTAACTTCTGAAATACACGTAAAAGGTTCAACAGAGAAGTGGGGAGCACCTATCAATATCTCAGAAGTGCCGCTTAGGGTGCAACTGATAACAACTATGATTCGCTGGCCACACCGAAGTTCTGGCAATGCGCGGGAGTGAAGAAAACAGACAGACAGGCTTCGTCTTAGAATCCCTGTGCGCTTTTTACTGCAACCTTTTAGCCAGCATACGTACTTGTTAATCTGAGCTAAGAACATCCCCTTCAAGGCGTAGAACTCGGCAGTCATTTCCTTGGTAAAATACTTCAGGTTCGTGGATTCAATCACCTCCAGGCCCTGTCGGAAAGATTTGGACACAGCAAGATTTGCGAGATATCCGTTCAGGAAGCGTTAAAAAGTTTCAAAAGTCAGGACTTTCCAAGAAAAACACTCAACCACCTTAGGCCAAGCTAAATAAAGGGAGTCCTCGACTTACGACCACGACTGGGATCGGAACCGGTGTTGATCTAGTATTCCTAAACCCCTAAAGGTGTCATTTAAATGCAAACCAATAATCACAATGCATGGCTTTTGCTTTATTCTCTTTTGTGTTCACACATCATGTAAAGCAAGATGCGACATGCTGGCTTTTAGCTGAGGTCAACGAGTTTGTAAATCACAGTACAATGTTATACAGGTAGTCCTCAACTTATGGCCGTAATTGAGCCCTGAATTAGAGCCATGAGTGGTTGCAGTCATTAATGTGCCTGCAATTTTATGATCCTTTTTACGGCTGCCATTAAGCAGACGCCGTGGTGATGAAGTGAATCCGTTGTATCCAACGGGTGTTTTGTTTTGCCAGAAACCAATAAAAACACTGAAAATCGCAGTCACTGTGACTGCAGGGCACTACAAATGGCCGTAAAAGTGAGTACTTGGCCAGTTGCCAAGTACCCAAAATGCGATCGCATCACCGCAGGGAGGGGTGCAATTGTTGGAACTTCAATCGGGTTGTAAGTACTTTTGGGGGGGGTCCGTCATAATTTTGAATGGCCGCAAAACAGTCGTAAGTCAAGGACTACCTGTATGCAAACCAGACCCCAGGGCTGGGTAGGGAATTCTGGAAGTTGAAGTCCATGCCTCTTAAAGTTGTCAAGGTTGAGGAACATTCACCTAGAACATGGCTGCTATACCTGCATGCATTCGTTTTTGCCCATCACGCCAGCGAGCTGGAGGTAGCATTTGACTTGCTGTCGTATCTTCTGGAAGCAATCCACTATGGGCACTGTTGGAATGGTGTGAATGCGGCTCAAGATGTCCAGGGCCACGTTGACCAGACCCTGTTTCCGAGCAATCTTGCCGTACTGGATAATCGCTGAGGCTGACGCATGAACTCCCAGCATGGCATTGTTTGAACTTGGATCGTGCTGAGTACTGTTCTCATAGGCACTTACAATGGCTAGAAAAGCGATAGAAAGCATCTTGTTTAAAAAAAAAATACGAAACACAGAATGAACCTAAGTATCTGCAGATAGTCCTCAACTTACGACCACAATTGGGACCAGAATTTCTGTTACCAAGCAAGACTATTAAGTGAGCAGGGCTCGATTTCACAATCTTTTTTGCTTGTTGTTTAGTGGTTGCTAAACACATCACTGCAGTTCTTTAAGTGAATCGCAGGGTCGTTAAGCAAATCCAGCTTCCCCACTGACTTTGTTTGCCAAAAGCCAGCTGGAGAGGTTGCAAACGTGACCCCAAAAATGCCACAACTGTCACAAATAACTGCCGTGTGTCGTTTTCTTTCAGCTTCCCAAATAGGCAGAAACCCCAAACGCTTCAGAAAAAGAATCCAAGATCTTCCAAGCAGAGGCAAAATGTGGCACCAATGAACGTTTTAAAGAAGAAGATGAGGTCCCTCTGGTGGGAGTCTCACCCTGATAATGGTGCTGCCTCCACATGAAGATGCTGCTCCAGTGAGACAAGTCATCTGACACGATGGGCAGCCGATTCCTCCAGGTCTTCACCACGGTTTTCATATCATGCAGGCTGTTGTTGCGCCCAAGATTGGCGGGTTGCAATCCTGCATTGATCTGGGCAGCTTCTTGAAGTTCGATGATCTGCTGGGCGGCCTGGGAGGAGGAGGAAGAGGAAGTAGAGGAAAATAAGGAGGAGGAGGAGGAGGAGAACAATGAGGAGGAGGAGGAGAAAGAGGAAGAGGAGGAGGTGGTTAAGAAAATTTAAAAATGTGTTTTTTTTAATTCTCAGGAAGGAAGCCTCACTTAACTATAGGCGACCTGGTTGGGTTCAAGCATCATACTAAGCAGAAAAACAGACACCGCCAAGGCTTGCGTTCAAGTGACCGGCCGAAGATCAGTCTGCAAACATCATACACCGTAACTAAATGGGGATTTGACCCCAGATCTCCGAGCCTAACATGCTTACCGCTGTAATTTCTACATTTGCTTACTTTTAACAGGTATTAGCAAATTCCAGCATAGGTAGTCCTTGAGCTATGACCTAGCATAACGGAGCTTGTCCATTAAGGTCATAAGTCATTACAATCACAGGTTGTCAAGCGAACGTGGTGGTTGTAAAATGAACACGGTGATCGTTAAGCAAATGCCATGGCTAAGCATTTGTTCTCTACGGCATGGTTTTGCCAAAACCTGGAAATGAGTGCTGGTTCTTCAGCAGCCTTATATTACCTTTGTTCAATTAACATAGGTTTTGTTCCATACTATGCATCTTGATCTGTACTATACCAGAATCTATGAATAAGCTCTTCTGCTTCTGATAATAGAGGAGGAAAACATGGGCATCTCAGCATAAGTGGGAAAGACATCTGCGTGTGCTAGCCCTTTCCATTGCCAGTTTAGCAGGAGAGTTAACTGCCAATCTGCAGAATGGGTAACAGTGCTGCAGGCATTCAGATTCATTATTCAGACAAGGATTTCACCTACTAACACAATGGACATGTGGGGGGATGCACGCCTGCTTACAGAATGTCATAAATGGTTGTCCTAAGCTACGGTGAAGGCAAGCATTAAAAAAAGGTAGTTTTCCCTTTCAGTCATGGCTGACTCTAGGGGTGGTGCTCACCTCTGTTTCATAGCCGAAGAACCAGCATTGTCAAAGACACTTCCGTGGTCATGTGGCTGGCATGACTATACGCTGAGGTGCACGGACACTGTTAACTTTTACACCGAGGTGGTACCTATTT
>JANHZU010001781.1:4827-15738 GCA_032468055.1 Acrochordus granulatus
TGTAAAGAAGACTGGATGTCTTTGTAATTTTTCAATTTCTTTTCTATTTTCAATATTTTTCCTTTCTTGCACTTTTATCTTTTTGTCTGATTTCTTTTTTTTTTTTCTTCTTTTATTAGTTTGTATTAATTCTTATATTCCCTTTTGATGAAAAATGTATTTTTAATACTTTTTTAAGGTATTAGGATAAAATAAACAGCCCCAATAATCTTTATTGGTTCTTATATAGAATGTTTATCAATTAAGCACTGTGCTATGATTTAGCTGGAGCTCACTAGAATGATAACTGTTTGGATGAGTCCATTTGACTCTTTAGATTTTGATACTGAAATGGGTGTAACAGAGTTCAAAATGTAACTGGTTCCAACCAGAAAGGAGATGCTTTCAAATTCCTCCTGTGCTCATGTGGGAGGAAGAAAAGAGAGAGGAGAAATATCTTTGCTTGTGCTTAGCACTTCAGCAAGCTTCCCCTGCATTTTGTTTAATCTGAGTTACCGCACAAGCTTTGTTCAAGACCTTCTAAGTGACAGTTATCATGTCTTCTGGAATGCCACAATTATTTATTGAGTAAAAAATGTAGGAGAAACTGGTTGATCACGAGCCATCCTCACCCCCCTTTTTTATACATGAAAAATACTTTTTAGCCCACCCCTCTAGTTCCACCGGAAAATTCATTTTAAAAAAATGAATTCGATTTAAAATTAATCATACTTTATAACAGACTCAACGATACCAATAGAACTGAAACTGGCTATGATTAAAATTTCTTTAAACTGTATAGATGAACTCCTCTGGATGCAACTCCTTGATTCAGTTCAGCATCCAGAGGAGGTTTTGAGATGCATAAGGAGATATTTATTAATTGGGGCTGAACACCTTATCATCTTTACTATTCTTTGTCAAATGTGCATGCAATCAGCTCATGATAAAAAATTGAGAACAAGTTTTGATTGAACTGATTAGTTTCAACAAACTAATAAAAGAAGAAAAGGATGTGTTCATTGAGTTCCTCATCCAATGACAAGCTGCCTTGGAATCAAATCTGCTGATTTGTGTAATTCTTTCTCATAAAGTAAATTAAAATAGTACCTCCTTCAAGATGATTTCAGCTTCACGAACACCTCCATGTATCTTGGCAGCAATGTAGACATGATTTGCCTCTGTCTTTTTCTAGGATGTTTTCTCAGCCTCCCAATCTAGCCTACAGCACCAAGATTCCCTAGAGATCTTTCATTCAAGTGTTAACCTGACACAATCTTGCTTAACCTTTCAGATTAGACAAGGTTGGTCAGGTAAAGCTTCCTGCTGAGACTTACATCTGCTTTTAACACCATCTAGTTTCTTGTCTTACCAGATAAGAAAAGGTAGTCTTTAGTGACAAAAGAGAACTTGATCTATCAAGAATTAATCATAAGAGGACTTTGAAAAATGTTTTCTCATTTTTCAAATTAAATATTTTGACTACTTGCTTTTGAATGATATTTTATTTTACTGAAATCATCTACCTGAAAGGGTTGCTTGCAGGTAATATAATTATATGGACATCTTGGTTGAAAACTATGGTTTTGAAAAGCAAATGGGAAATAAAGAAAGCTTTAAATAAATCTCACATTGTACATATAAATCTATAAGGAAAGAATTGTGTGCAATTCCAGAATTTCTCAAAAATAGATCTATCAGGCAACAGCAAGATCAATGTTTAAATCAACAGAAATTCACTTAGGTTTGGGAAGACTCCTGATGTTACCCAGCAAAAAGTTAAGGGCCGTGTTTTGTGGAGTTTGGATGAAGTTATAAATGCCAAGAATACAATTCGTACATGTTAGATGAAAAGGGAAGAAGGAAAGCAAAATTTACTCTTTTTGTGTAAAATAAATCAGTGTGCTAATCAGGCTGGGATTTGGCAGCTGAAAATAAAGAGGTCAAATGGGAAGCAAGAAAAGGGGGGAAAAACCTGCTCCTTTAAAATATGGCCCTTTGCATTTCAACATAGTGCTTGGACATAGCAATAAAGCAAAAGTCTCTTGAAGTATTTCATTGGCACTACTCAAATGAGCAGATATTGAAGTAACAGGATATAAATTCAGTTAATTAAACACTCTTAAAGTATATTTTTTTTAAAGGAATGCTTTCTTGCTGGCAATTTTTTCCAGGTTTTCATAATGGCTGTAATCATTACCTACTTTTAAGGATCAACTACAATTTCTCTCTAATATAATGGATTGTAATATATGCCAGAGTCTACAAAACCAGAAAAGCAATGTGACTCAAGGTTGCAATGTAACCATCTCTTCTAAATTTGATATGAAGCAAATTTAGTCTGCTCAGCCTGCCTCCAAGGGTCCCTTTCAGACCCTTTGCCCTAAGAGAAGTGAATTTATTGGAAGATATGGTACCAACTTATTTGTGACATTTGGAGAAAGGCGATGGCAGATTTCTTCTGAACCTTACTTCACTCATCAAGTAATGGAGGATACAAGCAAAACCTGTGAAGTCAGGGGAACTCCACTTCCAATCAGACCTGGGAGTTGTGACCACTAAAACCATCAAGCACTATCTCAAGACTAAGATTGGTCAGTTTGCCCTTTTAACTCTTTCAAGCCAGGGTGCGCTGGACTTTTGAAAATATGCTGGAGCTGTAGTCTCAAAAATGGACAGGCCATGGTGAAAACTCAATGTGATTGCATTTCAACTCAAAATTAAATTGCATTAATAGCATGCAATCAATGGTAATGCTGCTGTAATTCATAATCTGGTTCTTCTGTTAAAACATTGATGATAACTATGAAAAAACTTCTATGGGGGCCTAGCTGCAGGATAGGTGTCTTACACTGACATCATCATGTAGCTGTTTGCTAATTTTCTCTCCCCCTCCCAGATTCTAGAATTCATCTTCAATAAACAGAAAACATATTTTAGAAGTTTGTCCAGCAAGGCAAATCCTTAGTTATCTGCTCTTCTGAAGACTATTGGAGTAGCTTTAATTTAGATTTCTGCACTGAGCAGAAGGTGGGAATAATGGCATAAATGATCCCTTCCAGCATTATGGTTTGCATAAATTCATGAATTCCATGAAATGCCAAGATATGAATATAGGCCTTATGCCAGAAAAGAGCAACTGAGTGGCTGTGTTCAAATCTTACACTAAGTTTGGCATGTCTTAATCCTAGTTTGTTGAACAAGCCACAGTTGTTACGCTCAAGCAACAAATTAAAGCAAATCCCAACCTAGTTAGGCTTAAACTTAGAATGTCAACCCAACCATTATATTGAAACCATTATGACATAGAAGATAATAGACTGTTATTGGAATTAAGAAATCTGGGCTTGAAAATTGGGGCGCTGGTTGACTTTCTTATTTAGTGTACTTTACAGGATCATTAAGCAGATGAAAAAGGGGAACGAGAAAGAATTAAGGAGAAACTTTGCTTTGGAGGAGGAGAATTAGCTTGGCTTGCAAAGGATGTCTTGTATGGCTAGTAAAAGATAGACCACAGATGAACAGTTGGTCTTTTGCCCAACTCATTCCTGGGAAAACTGTTCTTAAGGTTCTAGATGAACCAAAGCTCTGACTCAGAAGGAGTCAGTTTCTTCTCCGTGTTCATTAAACAGTGCACATTGGATGCAATGCAGTCGAGGCACGAAAAAGAGCAGTTTGGCACCGATCGCTATCACGAGACAGTTTCTATCCTTGCTAGGAAAGTGTGATGACTTTCTTGAACTTCAGCTTAACAGTTACCCACCCACGTCAGGCAGAGTGTCTGAAACCAGCCGTTTTAAACTTGAAATCTCACTCTCGCCAAATGTTTGTATTTCCGAAGGCGCAGAGGAAGACATCAACTTGACAATAACGTATTTTCAGCAAAAGCCGAGGCTGCTATTCTGTCATACATAATTTGTTTCCTAACCAATGATGCTGTTTAATCAAAACTCACACCAGCTCTCTTTAAAAGCATTTACTAAACCAAACAAGAAAGAAACTTCACATGCCATGGGTTGTTGGAATTACTTGTTATTATTAGAGGTGGATTCTAGGCTTCTACCCTCCCCCTTTTTTTCTTTTATTAAAATGTCCAGTCAATCTTTATGCATGTTTTACTGTCTCCCCAAATGAATTTTTAGCAGCCTTCACTGAAATGCATTTTTTCTTAAAAAAAAAGTTAATGCAGAAGTTCAAAGCTACAATGGTTGGATCTGATAATTCTCAATTAATTCTTAATCTGTGAACCAGAAAGGAGGCATATTTTAGATACATAAAACCACATGGCTTGAAGGAGGTAGACTTTGTGATGTGTGTGGATCTGCCCCAGCCTATACATATGAAGTTCATGGCCCTGAGGTTCATGAACAATTTGGTTTATAAAAATGGCCCGCTCTGCCAAAAACTAAAGTCCTTGCTCTGACAGAAATACTACTTTTTCCAATGGGATCTTATTATCTTCTTTTGTAAAGTCATTTTAGTATCTTTTCAGCAAACCTGCAGTGTTGTTTGTTTGCTATAAGTCAACTGTGAGAATGAGAAGGATTTGAGATAAATTTGAGATAAATTTGATAAATAAATAAAAATAATGCGGACAAAAAATATTTTGAGACAACAACATAAGGGAACACAGAGGAAAAAAGAATCCGGTGAAGTTGCTTGATTGGCTCCCAACAAGTACAAAAAATAGTATTAAAGAACAGGCATAGCTAGATTTCACAGTGATCAACTCATCTTGATTTTTTTGTTGAACTTATACATTAAATTAAAGGAAATCTCAGAGCAAGTTTAAAAAAATAAAGATGCCAACCACACAATCAAAGTCCACCTCTTTGTAGGCATGGTTACACTAATAAGATAATAACTAAGTTACACTGATAAGAGTGACTGGGCTCACCTATCATGCCAAACCAAGTTGTGGTTTGACACTGAGATACAGTAACGTGTAAATAATAGAACATAGTTTGTACCTTAGCATATTGTGGATGATTAAGATACAGATACAGTACTTTTATTGGCCAAGCATGGTTAGACATGCAAGGAATTTGACTTTGGTACAGCAGCTCTCGGTATACTTGCAACATCAATGACAACAGTAAGATTATATATAACAATGTTAGTTATACTGTAAATGTGCAGTCAGTAGAAGGAAGTGTTGTAAAGTTTGAAATTAAGAGGTATGTATGCACATTAGACAGAACTTCTGGGGTAATTAGAATTCTCTGCTTCTGTTGTATCTATCTTGTAGCATTGATCATACAGCATTAGTCAAGTATTTATTTGAATGATAGCACGGGAGGGGGAGAAGCTGTTCTTATGTTTGGTAATTTTGGTATTCAGTAGTGCCTGTAGTGCCTAGCAGATGGAAGAGGTTCAAACAAGTTGCGTCTGGGATGAGAGAGTCTGCAGATATCTTCTCCCTTTTCTTGACCCTCTCAGTATACAGATTTTTTATGGAGGGCAGGTTTATTGCAATTATTTTTTCTGCAGTCTTCACTATACGTTGAAGTCCGTGCTTGTCCTATGTGGTTGTTGCACCAAACCAGATAGTAATAGATGTACAAAGGACAGACTCAGTGATTCCTTTGTAGAACTGTTTTAGCAGCTTTTGAGACAGGTTGAACTTCTTGAGCTGGCAACCTCTGGTGCTGATGTTCACTGTCCATTTTAAGTTTTGGGAGATTATAGAGCCTAGAAACTTGAAGGACTGTACTACTGATACTATGTTGCTGAGTATGGTAAAGGGGGATAAAATAATAGATCTTTTTCTAAAATCCACTTTCATTTCTACAGTTTTGAGTGTATTCAGCTCTAGGTTGTTTTGACTGCACCACAGGACCAGCTACTTAACTTCCCATCTGTACGCAGACTCATCACCATCTTTGATGAGTCCAATGATTGTTGTGTCATCTGCAAACTTCAGAATTTTGACAGAAGGGTCACTAGAGATGTAGTCATTTGTGTGGAGGGAGAAAAGTAGCAGAGAGAGCACACACCCCGAGGAGCACCAGTGCTGATTGTCCAAATACTGGATGTAATTTTCCATAGCCTAAGCAAACATGGCTTGGTGAACTGAGTCAATCGAGCCACTGTATGGGTTGGAAAGTGTGTTCTGAGGTCCTGAGACATCACAAGAGGGGATATGTAAAAAGAGATATAGTTTCAATGATTGCCCTCTTGATTTTCTTTTATTCCATCCACATTCTTCTTTGAACTAAGCTATAATAAGGCATACGGTGTTGATTTCTGTGATACAAACTAAGCCAAATGAACATAAATAAACCTTGTCTAAATATGATGTATGAGCCAGTTATTTTTATGTCCTGAATCACATGTTAAATCTTGGTTTATTATCATGGTTTAAACATCATAAAAATCTATAAATCATGGCTGAAAAAATATTTCCATTGGCTAGATCCCCCATCCCTTTTTCTCTAGCACATATATGAGAACATTTCAAAAGCAGATGCCTTTTTATTCAAGATTACCGAGCTTGATTCTCTTTCCAGTTAAAAAAAATGGATTTTCAATCATGTGACTGAATCGTGTGATTGAAACTGTACATCTTTTTACGTGTGGTTGGCGTGCATGATGCCACAAAATTTGTAGAGAAGAAACATGATATTGTTGGTTTTTATTCTTTTTTAGAAAACTCAAGGAAATGCATCAAGTGAAATAGAGTTAAACACCCATCCTAGAAAATGATATTTCTAACAAGTGATCAGCTTTTTGTTCATTAATAAGAGTCCTTGGCTCACCTATTATGCCAAATCAGAATGTGGTTTGATGCTGAGATATAGTAACATGTCAATAATGAAAAACAGAGTTTGCAGCTCAGCACATTGTGGATGATTAAACCTAACCATAAACAAACATGGTTTGGTGAATTGGGTCAATCTAGCCACTATGTGGATTGGCACGTGTGTTTTGAGATCCTTGAACATCACAAGTGATTGTACGAGGTGGCTGCAGAATCACATGGACAGTTGTTTGAGATCCCAATTGCCCTTAACTAGGATAACTCTACAATGACCACTAATGGTAGCATCCTGTCTTCTCATCACTTCCTTTCATGTTGAAAAGAAGCTACTAGGAAAACAAAAGAGGGGTTAATATCCTTCCCTCTTTCAGTTTGCTTTTTTTTAAAAAAAAATATATATACATTGGCCAAAAAGACAGGGGCATCAATTTGCTTCAAATTTCATCCATCAAAGTCGAGGCAGGCTTCTTCTTTTTATATTACGTTCTTAATCTCTCCTTGCGCTGAAGTTCATTTCTCCCACATTACTGGCCTCTCTGGTTGCACCTGCATGTCTGGCTTATTTCAAAAGGACACAGTGCAGACAACATAATGAAGCTTTGCTGACCAATGTTTTTTTCTTTTTCTTCGTCTTCTTTTAAATAGCCGTGGGAGTGTTGTAAGTTTAGGATAAATAGCCAGTGAAGCAACCAGAGTCCATGGACCTCCATGAAACTCTTCTGCAAACTAATTTCAAGTTCATTTTTTTTACCCCATACAAGAAATTCACAGAGTCACTCTCACATGGAGTTCTAATTTTCTTCTTTCAGATGATTTGATTATGAGATTTCAATATGGAATCTCTTTTCTTCAATGCAGACTCCTGTCCCAAAATATTTGGTCCACTTATTTCTGATAGCATTAAGCAACTCTCCTCACTCTGATATAAACATCCCATAAAACTGGTTATAAAGGTGTTTGCTTTGAGGAATCTCAAATGCAGCACCCGCCCGACTGTGATGCAGTTCAGTGGCTAACTCAAGGAAAATCATGGACACGAGCAGGCTATAAGTTGTGAATTATTCCTATCCTAATTTTTACTGCTGGGTTGTCAGAAATGGCTTTTTGCCCTTGCCTAAATAATTTGGCCATATTTGGGTTCTGCTTGACTAATGAAGGGGACAGGCCATGATCCCGGGCAATACAATCTAGCTTTTTCTTCCAGTGTTTTAAACACAGATATTCAAATGGGCTTTTCCAGAACTACTCTTTTCTCTGCCAACTTGAGGAACTTCTGTTTTGGGAAGCAAGTCATTTGTGTCCTCACTTTTAATTTCTTCACCAGTGTCTGATTTGCTATTGAGATCACCATGCTATTGAGATCACACATGAAGTAGAAAACTTCAATCTTAACATACTACACCATCAATCAACCACATTTTAATTTTAAGGTAGTGTAATTCATCCCATGTGACTAGTGTATGATTCAGTATGTCTTGTGAAACATTAACACTGGATTAATTGAATAAACTATGGTTAAGCTAACCATTAGTAATCCTATAACCATGAGTAGTCCTCACTATTTCTAATACTTATATACTGTTCTATCTCCATGGAGTTCAAAATCCTTAAGTTTTATCTTCTTCAGTGATCTTCTATTGTTGAACTTAAGAGTCTTTCCTATTTTCTTACTAATTTAGCTTTTGAACTACTATATTCCATGATGCTGACAAGCTGATGTAAAGCTATGTTAGTAACTATATGCCTGGGAGTGGGAGGAGAAGGTACATGCCCAGTAGATTTTCTGAGACATTAGCCCCCCCCCCAAAATCAAAGTATAAGAAAGAATGTATTCAGGGGGAACAAGAAACCTAAGAGATCCAGGTATTAAATACAAAGATTGATTGCCACAACTGTTACATTATTAATTAAAAATGTTTTGCTGGCTATCATTCTTATGCAACCAATTTGAACTTAATTAAACATAAATTCAGTCCATAATCTTAGAATCATAGACAACTCTGTAAAAAGAATGAAGATTGGTAGGGAGTGTATTTTATGAAGCACATAAGCACTTGGTTCATATTTTATGGCTCAAGCACGATTGTCAATTAAAGGTTTTGTTTTCAACTTCTCTTTCCACTGTTTTTTTCCATATTCCACATTAGGTGGACAGAGGAAAATGACCTTTCATTAGGTCCTTAGATATGAGCTGAATTGCCAACCTCTTGTACAACTCTTGATTTAAAGATTAAATAGATTAAATCTATGTACCTGCCCTAATTCCTAAAAGGAAGATGTTCCTCTAGCAGGCCAGAGGTTAGGTTATGTTGCCTCATTTAAGTGAGAAAAAAATGTGTGGTTATCAAAGCATGAAATCGGCTAACAATTTGGAGATTTTATGAGAAAATGAAGGTCTGAATTTGTGACTGTTTGGCTTGCTTTAGTGGACTGACAAATACTTAGCAATGCCCGGCTTTACCAGAGAGATTTTGTTGTTGTTGTTCAGTCACGCAGTCATGTCCGACTCTTCGTGACCCCATGGACTGCATTACGCCAGGGAGAAGAGGAGGTTAAAATATGGTTTAATTGAAAAAAGCAAACAAATATGCACACCATTCAGAAATATTTCCCTCTAATACTGGAATGTCTAGATGGGAGGCTGGTAGGTTTATAATGCATGAATTTCTGGAGATGTACAAAGAGTATTTTCTGAATGGAAAAATAACAAACCAACTCAGGATATACTGTACTTCTATCTCATTATAATCTGCTGTATTCCTTCTATCATTCTAAAAATCTCTCTTTGCAAGTGCTGGCCAACTTTGTAAAATGATAAAAAAAGAAAACAATAAATAAACATCTTGAAGATACTTTCCTTTCATTAATTCAAATCAAACTCAGAGTACCTTCTCCAGGGCCAGGGTAACTGAAGTGAAAAAGAGGAGTCCAAAGTCTTTCTGAGGTTGTCATCAGAATATAATACAACATGTAGACAATCACATTTTATTACAAGTAAATAACAAAGAAGGAAAGGGCACAGAGCCCCTTGGAAGATCATTTGAGAGAGACTTAGGAATTTTCCTAAAAAATGCAGACTTGTAGGAGCACATTTTCATTTGATGAAAGTAAATAAATATAAATAGGATGATCCCCGGATTGCAAGAATCACTAAAATTCAACACTAAAATGTTTAGGAGTAGAAACAGTGGGAGAAATTCCCCTCCTTCATTCTTCACTTCCACAAAATATCTTATAACACCCAAGCAGCTCAATTCACTTTGGTAGAAAGGCAGCAAGCTTCACGTCTCACTCTTCCTGGCATTGTAACTTTGTTGAGGTTACTTGCTACCACAGGCATTAGGATGACAAAACTGAAGATCTCTCACTATTCAGAAGTGCGACCTTGGACATCTATTTAGCAACTCATTTCTAAAAAGAGTTATGACAGAGATCTACTCTGGATCACTGCTTTCTTTATCAAAATGAATATTCTGAAAAAGCAAGTAAATAAATGCCATATTTTAGGTATTCATCAATGGAGAACCTGTCAACATGCTTCAGCCTAATTCTAAATATTATATGCTTTATAGTTAATAAGAAGAATAGTTGGTAATTAATTCATCTCAGTTCTTTTCACTAACAAAGTTGATGTGGGAGAAGAGATGGCAGAGCCAGGAGGAAGGTGAAAAGAGAGATTAGTCCAGAGTTCCTACATAGCCACAAATATACTAAGTCCAACTCCTCCTGATTGCCACTGAATCATAACTAATGCCAACAAGGTGCTTACCATTAATTGAAAAGATTTTTGTGTATATTGATGAAGATTCTCAGTCATCCAGATCGGGTTTTCTGAAGGCTGAGTCATGGAAACTGGACTTCTTTTCTCTTTCATTAGAAATATTTTGCAGCTTATCCAAGCAGTTTTTTCAGTCTGAGAAAAAGTTGGTTTGTTTGTTGTTGTTCAGTCGCGCAGTCGTGTCCGACTCTTTGCGACCCCATGGATTGCATTACACCAGGTCCCCCTGTCTTGCACTGCCTCCCAGAGTCTTTCCAAGCTCACACCCTTCACACTGACTATGCTGTCTATCCACCTCATCCTCTGCTGTCCCCTCTTCCTCTTCCCTTCAATCCTTCCCAGCATCACAGTCTTTTCTCATGAGTCCTCCCTGCGCATTATGTGGCCAAAGTAC
>JANHZU010001781.1:64257-76458 GCA_032468055.1 Acrochordus granulatus
AATCGCTGAATTCAATTTTCATTCTTCTACCCCTTCTACCCTTCGGTATTTCCACTCACCAAAAACTCTACTCCACAATAAGAGCTCTCACTTTCAATATGGTCTAGAGTATAAAGTCACAGTAGTATTCAAAAGGTTAAAGCAGAGTGAACTGTTAATTTTAATGCTTTCTCTAAGCTTCAGTTTTAATAAGCGAAAATGATGTTCTTATTTGCAGTAAAGTGGTGTTATAAAATTCTGTCTGTCAAGCTCATTTTAAAACCATGGAAATAAATGATCTGACAAAATCAGGCTATTAGACAAGTGAAGAAGAGTGATTTCCATAAAAGTAGAGGAGCTGTTCCTTAATTTCACACTTGGTAGTCTTTTGGGTCGACTAAATTTTTAAATAAGTGATAAAATTATATTAGCGCAATTGCATTTTTATAGATTTTTTTGTCGTTGTACTCTTCTCCAATCCTTGCATTTTAACTCAATCCTATTTTCCTGAAAGGTTACCTCTCCACTTATGTTGCCTCTCAACCATTCCTTCTCAGGCCTACAAAGTTCTGAGCTCACAAATTCTCCTTGCAAATGACTCCAAGGCTCTTTGAGATCTTCCACTGGAGAAAGAGTACCCTATAGCAATCTTGTTAAAGAAATATAGACCAAGGTGAATTTTCACACATAGTATAATGTCTCAGAAGCATTTTGAAAAATGACATTTTTTTTCTTCTAGAGATGGGTGAATCCATCAATTTTTGCTTTCTCACTTTTCAAACACTACATTCATTTCAGCCCATTCCTTTCCAAACATTGGATTAAGAATTCCTGTGCTCTTTCGTCCACATTTCTTTTAATATCTCCTATCTTTGTACACATTTTCCCTAAGTTTGCAGATGTTGCAAGCAATGATATCTATTACAATGCACTTTGGATGTTTACTTTCACCAATATGCGCATTTCTGAATGGACTTTTCCTTTTCATGATGATTGAAATATGAGAATGGTGAATGTGAATTGGGCAACAAGGTAGAATTAGCACTGTTTTGATTTGTTTTGCTTGGAGGAATATACCTCCCAGCAAATGGGAGTTCCTATTCTAAAAGCAAGATTCTATCCTTCCAATGGAAGCTCTTAGATCACAAATTACAAGCATCTAAGCTCTATGTGTGGCTGTACATCCATTGACTTCATCTACCTATCCTGCTTTTCCCCCAGCCCTTCAAAAATAAGGCTCAACATATTACTTGATTAGGTAGATGGAGATCAAGATCATGCCAACTGGGTATTGGAGCTTGTAAGAGCTAGTGCCTTCTGTAATGGAATTCATTGAAGGAATTTCTGCTTCTTTATGGATGTTTATGATGTGGTTATTGGATCCATTACATATTCCTGTTTAGTCTTTCTCATAAAATTATTGCGAGGATAAAATGCATTATTTCCCATATCTAGGGAAATAAGGAGAAAAAGAAGATAACTCTAGCATTACCTAATTTTGAGTATCTAAACTATCTTTTATAAGAGTGCCTCTTGGTGTACTGTCCAAGAGGATTTGTTGGCATTTGTTTTTGCAGAAAAAAAGCATTACAAATCAGAATTTCATTTTACGTAACAGATCATATTTACATTACTATAAGAGGTGAAGATAAAATGGTGGATGTAACCCTACCATTTAATATATATATATAAATATATAAAGCTGTGGGTAGTCTGGATAAAAATAAATGCCAGAACTGACCTTCTGTCTACAGTGAAAGTTTGAACTTGATGGTGCTCTATGTCAATTGTTCCTTAGCAAAAGAGATTTACTCCACTGATACACAGGTTTTGACATGCTTTTTGAACATGTGCCTACTATAATTGGTCATGTCATCATGCATCATATTAACAGCATATACAAAAATGCCCCATAACCATTGTCTTATAGATTCATCACATATCATAAAGGAACTTCTGGGACAGTTATCCAGCAACATCCAATTGTAATTCATATTCCACTAGAGTGCCGAATCTAAGAAATCACTGTCATCTTAGTAGAAGGCAATAGATTAATGACTTCTTGCTAGCTTGCAAAACCTACAAATATTGTATGTCCCAATGAAGGATGGCAATCCAATTTATTTCAACTGAGCATGCTCAAAATAGAAGGATCTGCAGAAATTGTGTTCGATGCAATTCCTTCTTATAATTTCACCTTTTAAGGATGTGCACAGATAGTAAATTTTCAAAGATAATGGTGTAATGTAAAAAGACAAACAAAGTAGAGCGACACTCACCCAACATACAAGCCCATATTTGTAGATTACATAGGATGCACATATGCCAATAAATCAAATTTTTTGTTCAGCCAACAATTTACCTAATTTCCCATGCTCCTAGTTAGCTGTCAGTCTTTATTTAAATTCTCCCTAATGCATTGTATTTGTTCATTTGTTTTTGTATTTGTGTTTTTAAGACGTTTTAACTTTCTTACGCTACTCTGCATTTTTTTTTAATTTGGTGGCCTTTAAAGCCCAATTGATTTTTATTATTCAATGATGCTTGTATCCTTTTCACATTATTAAAAAAAGAAGGGAAGCAAAGTTGCCAAACAGTCTTTGAATAAAGGGTTGTATTATCCTTTTCCTACCCCCATTGTTGTGTGGTTCACATCTTCTGGAAAAGAAGGTCAAATACAAGACTTTCAAATAGCAGAACATCCATCCAGCAGAAAGCTGAGGAAGAAAAAAATAGCTATTACTAGATATCAACTGATCTGCCTTAGAATAGTTTCTGTTGGCTAATCTCTGTCTGAAATGCCAGCAGAGTTTTAATTAATTGTATATGTTTAGTCTAAGTTTATTCATACTTATTAGTCTGCCAGTTGTGGCCAATTCAAGGGGGCAGTGCTCATCTCCATTGCCTGGTCAAAGAGCCAGCATTTATCCAAAGATGCTTCTGTGGTCATGTGGCCAGCATAACTATATGCTGAGGTGCACAGATGCTATTATCTTCCTACCAAGGAGATACCTGTTTATCCACTTGCTTTTTTACATGCTTTCAAACTGCTAGGTTGGCAGGAGCTGGGGCAGACAAGAGCTCACTCTGTTGTACAGTAGCACTTGGGTCTCTAACTTGGGCGGCTGACCTTCCAGCTGACAAGCCCAGCATCTTAACCGTTCATGCCACTGTACTCCTTTAGGAATAAACTCTTCTGCCTTAGAACAGTTTCTGTTGTCCATTCTCTGTATGAAATGCCAGCAGAGTTTTAATTAATTGCATATGTTTAGTGTAAGTTTATCCATAATTATTAGCCTGGGTTTAACCATAGCAGGAGATAATCTAAAGCATCAGTCATCGCTTATGGTTCTATGGTTCCAGATAATTTAGAATGGTTGGGATGGAGAGAGTAGGGCCACATGGTGTAGAAATTGCAGAACCTGGAACTATGGCAACACAGGACCATCATACTTTCAACAGACCAAGATAAGAGAATGATGAATGATGTAACTTTTCCTCCTTTATTTTAGTATTATTTTTATATTGTTTTGTTGTTATGTTGTTTTTAATCAGTTATCTTAACCTTAGAATTCTATTACAGATTATATGGATTATATTGTTTGCATTTATTTGATATTAGATTTACAGGAGGTTTGGATGGGGACTGTCTTGCAAATAAAGCTATGGGTGGATCCTGGAAGCTGCATTCAGCAGCATCTGGAAGATCACAGATTTTCAAACCTGCCCCAAGAGCTAGTATGGGTGCTGGGATCTTCAAATTAATTCAGCCTACTATCAAGAGGAAGATGTTTTGACAAAACACTGGTCATTCATCTGTTGCTTCAGGCATACCTTTTGGAAGTTTTCAAAACAGAATAACTTAAGTGGACAGGAAGATGATGTAGGGTGTTGCCTAGTCAACAATTTATCATGATCTCATCACAGATCAGAAGCACCATCTCAATTATCTCTTTGTCACCCTCCCAGCAGTATGCTTAGGGAAAAGAAGCCCAGTTCCATCAAGCAAGATAGGACTATTAGTGATTTGTATGATGAATGCTGATAATGCGACAAGTCTAGTGTGCTCTCTGTTGTTGAGTTCCCTTTTGTATAAATCTTTTAACCCCTTCCCCCTAAGGATTATCTTAACTATTGTTAAATCAACTTAAATCCTTATGAAATTCCTCTGCCACATTCTAAAGTGGAGAGAAGAGACACTGTTAATAGTGGTTTTCATCATATGACAGTCTGCTTTTGGCATTGGGTATGATAGGCTTGGTAACTTACAATTGTCGCTTTATGCAAACTTATCATTTAAATATGTTCAGAGAGCCAGTTTCCCCAACATCACTTTGTAAATTCATTAGCCACACAACATGGCTTTCCAGCTAATCCAAGTACAGTTAAATCAGGTTTGGGTATGCTACATATCTTCCTATTCTCAAGAACTCCCATTAATCTTTTTGCTTATTTTTACCTCTTCTAAATTGGATAAAAAGTGAAATATTTAATGCAACTGTGGTTGTAGGCCAAGCTGATCGGACATATGAACACAGAGTTTCATGCTTGACATAATATATAAAAGTGGCATCATATTTAACAACAATCATAATCATTTCAGTGGAAATAACCTTTTCCTTTCTTGTTTATGGATTAACAAATACTTTAGTACATAAGCAGAGAATTGCCCCAGCATAAAAGCTAGCTTTTGCTTTGATCTAAGAAATAATTTCTCCTGAGAAGCTGTTAAGCTGCTATTGGTTGATCTGTTGGTCCATCTCCCAATGGCTCTCCTGCCAACATTGACCAAGGACTCCTGGTGACAACTTTTGAAAAGGTTCTTCAAGTTTTACATACCTCCATATATAGCATGAGAGATATCTGGAGCATGCTATCAGTTCATCAGAACTATGAAACATGGATAATGAAGTCATGGTGCTAGCTCTAACATACTCATGTGCAATATTTTGATGCACATGTAAAAGAGGTGTGCATCATAATGTTGTGATGCATGTTTCATTCTTTGTCTCCCCTTACCCTCCCTTCTCCTTTACAGATCTATGTATACAAAGGTCTCACTTTATGAACATTTAACAGTAGCATGAAAATCCCAGAATGGAATCTAATGTTTATGTTCCCTCATTCTCTGAAAAAGCCATGGAACCAGTAATTGACAAACAAAATATAAATTTATACTTGGCCAGATTATTAATGGATCTTTCAGTAGGGAACCTGTAGTGTTTCAGTTGTTGTTATGCCCTAATCTTTGACCATTGTCAAAACAAAATGATCTAACACTGGCCGATTCTGCAGTTAGGTTTGAAGAATTGTGTGTCAAAAGAGAGGCTCCTTCCTCATAACAACTGGATTAAAGCTCTCATTTACATTTTTATCTCTTTGGAGTGGCAGATTCTTTCAAGATAATATGGGGGCTTTCTTAGCAGCTCTCTGTCATGTAACTATCATCTTAAGTTTTTGAAGGAGTCACATCTGCTTATCTGTCTTCCACTGATTTAAGCGATGGTGTCCCCTCCATCTCAGAGCTGAAGTCAGTGTTGAAGATTAACAGTTGTATCTCTCCCAGACTTACCTCTTGACAACATGATCTGCTCAAGACTCACTCTTGGGCTGCTTGTAGAGAACAAATTGACTTTTTACACGGGTGCACTGCATTCCTAATTGATTTCTGACCTGCTGCCAAAACCTGGCAACATTTCATCTGTTCCCCCCCACAACTTCCTTTATAAAATATATTAGAAACCTGACTTCATCAATTAGTTGTTTTTCTTCAAGCAATTCTCCATTGAGACAGATCTGTGCAAAAGAAGTTTTAGAACAAGAGAAGAGAAACTATGGTCCTTCAATGGCTATTGCTGCTGGTAGGTACAATTCAGGAACATCCGGATGGCAACAAATGTTCATCTCCATAGAATCTCCATAACTATTTGAAAGAAGATAAGGAACATGTTAAGAAAACTAGTGATGGATTTTACATTCTAATTCAGTATTAGTTTTAGGCATCTAACTGCAAAGCATTCTATCAGAATGGCCTCCACTCCATGCAGCCAAAGTCATATCATAAAGACAATCAACATTATCCAAAGAAATGGAGAAGTGTGCACAGATGTCCATGTCCCTGTACTTGGGGCTATAGTGGTGATAAAAAGGTAAAAGTTTCTCCTGCCAGTCATATCCAACTCTAGGGGGCAGTGCTCATCTCCAATTTATAGCCAAGGGAGCCAGCATTTGTCTGAAAGTTCTTCCATGGTCATGTGGCTGGCATTTATGTTATTTATGTTCATGACCTCTTGTAACATAAGGAGACTTTTTATGATTGTTTCCCTCTAATGTACATAATTCCTAATATAATTTGCCTTCAAATGACTTTTTAATACAAATCCCCAATGTTGTTCTTTGATAGGTGCAATCTTTTAAAATTCCTATGTTGCTTACTATGTAATTATTCTTGTCTGTAGAAAACCATTTTTTCCTCCAGCTATATATTTGTGGCTACTTTTGATTGAGAAAAAGTTTGATGCCATCAATCTCTCTACCTTGATGTCTAGTAGGAACAGAATGTTAAACTACCATTGGAGAGGAAGAAAGGAGGAAGAGACCAGGCCAATTTTTAGAGCAACAGCAAAGTGTTTCTTTTCCAGCTGTGAAGTCAAATAACTGTCATAAATTCCAAAAACTAACTACCAGCCCAGGTTGTTGCTACTTAATTATATACTTAAGGAAAGAATAAGTGCAAATGCATTTGAAGTCAGACAATTTGTTTCAAAGAGTCCAGCACTGTCACAAGGAATAAAGACAAGACAGAATCAGGAGTGATGCTGCATGCTTTCTTTGGGTGGTAAAGCATGGAGAGTCTGTAAATGTCAGTATGTTTATATATTTGTCACAGGGCTTGTTACTGAATGTAACATTTCCAGGCTCAGTAAAAGTTAGAAACTGTGGATGTTCCCTCTCTTTCTACCATTCCTGCCTCCTTTCCCACCTTATTAAAATAAACGGGAGGGGATGCAATTTTCTACCAGGTCCATTGTGAGATGGAAGGATAATCAGGATAGGCTATTCAATTTGCAATAAGTGATGTTCCTCTTTCTACCAATGGTGGAATCCAGACTCATAGCTACAGGTGGTCTGAAGGCCTTTGCTTACCTGATGATGCCTTTTCTAACTCTTTATAAGAGGAAAATCTTCCTGCCTCAGGAGCGAAGTCTAGTTTTAAAGGCAAGTCATGTGGCATGATCAATCCCATGCAATTTCTTCCACCTTCACTGCTTCCAACCTAGTGATGCTTTTCTGCTTTATGGTACAGCAAGTCCTTTTCATTTGTCACACTTGCCTTCCCCCTCCAAAGCATCTTTCCAGTGTGGTAGAATGGGAGAAAATGAAAGGAAGCCTTCAATGGAAACCTATCCATGTAAGCTGTTTAAAGAAAACTCTACATCTCCCTTTTATGATTTCCATTGGCCCCCAGGGAAAGTGCAGAAAAAGAGCACTTTGGTGATGGGAAGGGTGGTGTATATCTTGCTGATAAACAATTTTCTTTCATGAGCCGAGCTTTGTATATATGGGAACATTGTTGAAAAAAAAATACATATATAAATGTCCTTTCCCACACACAGCTTAAGAGTCCAGAATTCTTGCTTTGTCATTAGCATGAGGAAGAAAGGATCAGGATCACAGTGGGAGGCAAAGGATTAAATCCTTCTATTCTCTCCTCTCACCCACCCACTAAGACCCTGATTGAGAATGAATTTTTGTTTAATGGGGAAAGGGGGACAGACAGAGAAAGAGAGATCAGGCAAAGCTGCATGCTATCCTATTGAACATGATGGGTAGGCTAACCACCAAAATCTATCATTCTGCAGATTGTAGAAATTAGTATACTCCAACCTGGTGCCAACAGTTGGGTTGGGACTACATTTCCCATCACCTTGCCCAGTGATGTATGAGTTAAGGATGATGGGAACTATTGTCAAGACCTTTGGAAGGAGGACCAGTGTGGCAGTGTTATGTTTGATGAATTATAACCCATGCAAGGCATATAAGGAGGATGTTGGTTGAAGTTTTGTGCTGAAGCGACTTGTCTATCATCATTATTACTAACGTACAGTGTCATCTTAAAAGAGTCACCTGCAAATAACCCCACTCAAATGTTGGGGAGTGAAATGGAAGATGTTATCAATGAGGCCCTCTCTGTCACATGAAATGCCCCAAGATATTTTGCCTGCTACTGATTGTACTAAATTGTAGGTGCAACATTAAAATAATCCTCCTTGTTATTTTTTTGTTTTCAAATATGTGTTTTTAACACGTGCTGATGATGTTTAGTTACTATGGTTTTTCAACAGCATTGTTATTTAGCTTCACTGGCATTCAAATCTGGCTTTAGTTGCTAGTTTATGATGTTTTATATTTTATGATGTTTTAATCCTCCTTGTGGATTTTGGTACAATATTGAAAGGTGGGACATAAATCTTCCAAATGCTAAATGATAGCTCATACTTTTCCACCCTTTGATCCCAGTGTGACAGCCTACCTTGTGATCCACTACTGTGCTGGCAAATGTCTGCCTCCTCCCACATCCCCTCACCCTCAATTTCTGATCAAGTGCTTTGTAAATTTTGTTATTCTGTGATGATAATAAATCATTATAGCCTTAAACACTTCTCCAGTGCAGAGACTCCGTCATGAATTATCTTGTCATCCTGACCAAAACATTCTCCCAAAAAGCTTGACAAGTGCTAAAATCCAGAACATGAAACCATGTGTTGTTGTGAAAGCACGATTCAGAAATGTCAATTAATTAGATTAAGAGGCTACTTTTAGCTTTACTTGTGGTGCCAAATAACCCTTAAAATATGCCTCGCTGTGGAAGTCTACCTCAGTAGCTCAGTCATTCTCTTGGCAAAATAAAGACAATGGATTTGAAGAAGGAATGATTACATCTGTCATTCAGCTTGAGAGGGGAATCTTGAAGATGGCAGCTTCTGCCTGTTTCTTCTGCACACATTCACAAGCAAGACAAATTCTGCCATGGATGAGCTCAGGGAGATTTTCCTCCTGCAGAAACTGGATTCAAATTGGCAAATAAAAGCCAAATCACAATTATGCATCTGTAGACCTAAAATATGTCTTATTGTCTGAGCCCTTTCTTTGAAGGGGTAGCATCAAGATTACAGGAAGTGATAGTACTGCTCTATACTGCATTCGTGGGACCATGTTTGGAATATTGCATCTAGTTCTGGTCATTGCCATACAAAAAAGATGCTGAGGCCCTAGAAAGAGTGCAAAGAAGAGCAACAGAGATGATAAGGGGTCTGGAGGCTAAATTATATGATGACCGGCTAAGGGAACAAGGTATGTTTAGCCCACCTAATGGAAGGCTTAGGGGAGATAGGGTAGCAGACTTCCAGTACTTGAAGGATTGCCACAGGGAATAGATTTATTCTCCACAGGAACTGAGACCAGGAAAGAAGCAATGGGTGGCAACTCATCAGAGAGAGATCCAACCTGGAAATAAGGAAGAATTCCCTGACAGAAAGAATAGTTACTCAATGGAACAGGTTGCCTCCTGGAATGGTGGGTTTTGCTGGATGTTTTCAAAAAAAGATTGGACAACCATTTGTCTGGGATGGTATAAGAATTCCTCCCTTGGGCAGGGGTTGGACTATAAGATCTCCAAGGGCTCTTCCAGCCCTAAGATTCTATGATTCTGTTTACTTAGGAAGAAGTAGGTAGTATAGGGAAAAACATGGCACAATGAAGTATACTTTTAATCTCATGACCACGTAGTCCTAAAATCATTTATTTTTAAGTAATCCAGCCTTACTTTTATTTCCCCATAAACTACAGTATTTCAAAGTTTCAATGGACTGTATGTGTTTGAAGGTGACCGTTAGCTTTAATAACTCGGTTATTTGTGTAAAATAATTTTCCACATTCTCTACTAAAACCCTACAAATCAGTGCTGCTCAAGTTCACAACAGGTCTTTCCAACTTAGAGGGGGAAAATGCAACTTTCAAATTAATGCAAATCAAATGGTTGGATTAAGTCAAGGAACATCGGACAAAGAAAGATGGGTGATGATAGAATACTGTAATATTAAAGTCCAAAAAGGAATGATGTGAATTTTATAATTATATGAGTTTGGGTTTATGTGTATACAAATACTGGCAAACAGATGCACTGAAATTAATCTATAAATTCTGCTAATAGAAGTATTCAGCATTCAAGTCCTTTGCAATATGCATCATTTTAAAATTTGATGCAGTGTTTGATTTAAAGAAATCAAACAATTCCTTTAAACAATATTTTTGATTTAAATTTAGGTTGGCCTTCTGACTGCAAAAGATAGAGCTTTTGAAAAATTCAGTCCATTTGTTTAGATAAATATGCAGCTTAGAACCTGATGAACATATGCGGAACAATAATCTACACTGCAATCTTAATTTTGTAGAACTGAGTGATATAATCTGTAAGAAAAAAAGAGCACATTGGGTAAAAATGCACATGCTAGGGAAAAGATATTACAAAATACAAGGATTTCTTTGTGGGAAAAATGCTTGGAGGGTATGTTCTTGCTTAGGAAAACATACACCAAATTGCATGCATTAGAACTATGGAATTCAAACACTTATTGATGTGATTTTTTTTTCCTGAAAAATGTCTAAACTGCTAGGCTGATCAGAATTTGTAGCTGGTAAGATACAAATTTCAGCAAAAATCAAAATAATAAATCACCCACCCCTAGCAAAATGCAGGGGGAAGAGAGAGAAATGATTTTCCTTCCTTTCATTTACTGAAGATTCCAAAAATCCATCAGATCAGTGTTATGTTTAAGTTTCCCCAGAATGCCCAACACTGAAGGGCATCTTACAGAGAAAAAATTGTTTCTACTAGTAGGAAACCATAATTTTTATAGTTAATATCATTTTTTTTCCAAAATGCCCTGCAGAATAGGATAGTGCGGTAATGCTAAATTGATAGCAATCCATCTGACAAAGCTTCAGTAGCTAAATGAGTCGCCCCCAGCATCAGAATTAGCCTTTGTCCCTGAAAACAGCCCAAATGACTTCACCACTTCTTTATCTTATGAATGGGACCTTGACAAAAACCAGCTTACATTTATTTTCTAGTGGTTAATTTAAATTAACCACTAGATGGTTAAATGGAACTCAGTAAGACAAACGTGAAGTTCTAGATAGTTATCTGGGAACCAACAAATCCCACACCCACTAGGTATTAGTAGGTTTCTGTGCTCTTTCTGATGATGCTCTGAATTCTAATCCAATTCTAAAATAATTTATTGAGAACAAATTAAAAAGCTCAGACAAAAAAAATCTAGTCATTTGCCAGCGTCTTTCATTTTAGGATCCAGCAGGGTTGTCCAATAACTAGGAGGATTTTTTTAGCCCATCTTGATCTATGCAAAAAAAGGTTATCTACTTTGAAATGCTTGATTCTATATATTCCAAATTGCTCTGCAATAAGTGCATATAATTGATACTTTGAGTCTTTGGATACCAGATGGAACGACTCAGCCTGCTGCTGAAAAATGTTGGCCGTGCCAGATTTACATACCTGGCACATATAATCCATTGAGTCTGGAATGTGATTGATTCCAGAATGGCTATTCCAGGATCTATAATAGCAACTAAACACCACAGGAATCTCTTCCTCCTTCTCTCCTTCCTTGAATTCCTATATTCTGCTGTTCATCTACTTCTCAGCATTTCCACAGTGGCTAACAAATAATTTTAAACAGGAATATGGATTTTACAAAACTAATACAAAGAAATATAACAGTTCATAATGTTGAAAATGCTGGGAAAATTGATGATAGATAAATGGGTATCATCATGTGAGCCTTCTCAGATGGACATTTCATTGATACAGTGTGCCGCTGGAAAGGCCCTCTCCCTGTTTGAAAACTGATAGTAAAAGCTTAGTACTGTAAACATATGAAAGAAAATAGACTAGCATATGTCTGGGTCCTATTCTCTGCAGAGCTATGAACCTGAAAATAAATAGTGAGACACCTTATTGTATTTGGTAGGTCTAGGCTTGTAGATACTGGATGATACGGATCTGCACAACTGCCTCCTCAAATAGCTGTATGCAAAAAAGTGAGGTGCTAACCACACACTATAATTTTGCTCCTGGAATGATTCATGGATCTGCCAAAATCAGAGGCAATCAATGAGAGTCACTGGATGATTAGTGCT
>JANHZU010001781.1:98596-110856 GCA_032468055.1 Acrochordus granulatus
AATATGCCAGTCTTTCAATTTCTACTTAAGTTGGTAATCTTATAGACATTTCCTGCCTCCTGCTTTGTGAGGCCAAAAAAGCTATTCATGACAAATCCTCCACTGTGTACTTATGATGTATGGAACAATATGGCCATACTATTTAGATTACTTTTACTGAACATATCGAAAGGTTTGGTTTCTTTTTCCAATCCTAGTAGAAAGGACTCTTTTTATAATTGCAAGTGTACTTAAATATTTTTTTTCTTTTTGTGACTTTTTTTTGCAAAACCTGAGCAAGGGTTTACTAACTGATTTAGTGACTAAATCCTTGGACTTGCTTTTTGAATTTTGGAATCAAATTGAGGTCTCTGTACTCCCTGCACCATCAATTTACACAAGCTAGCAAGATTGAACTCAGCTGAGAATTTGTGCTATGAGCTATACATGCTAACTGATTAAAGTGGGAGAAAGGATGCTATGTATCATTCCTTGTTCATTTCGAAAAGAATATTTGGCTAGGGGATTTTGTGAAGGTCTCCTGTCTCCAGAAAATACAGCATGTTATTTTCTACTATCTCTTTGTGAATTCAGTTGTGCTTTATGGGGATAGCAATTGTAGCTGCTAAGCAAATCCAAAAGTGGAAGGGAAAGGGAAGGAAGTAAAGGCAAACAATGGAACAAAATTGCAAAGAAATACAATTCAAGGTTTTTAAATTTGCTATCCGGGCCAGTCCTGCTGTTGGACAAACTGAGACAGCTAATTTTGGATGGATCAAGGGCAATAAATGGTTAAGCATTTATAATTAAATTATCATGGCTTTATTCCTAGGTAGGAGGACTTGTCCAAGCTAACTTGACCTAGCATGGATACAATGAACTTAAGGAGAAGCCTTTGTTATTCCTCTTCAAGTAGTAAATTCCAACTCTAAATTATTTATTTTTATTATCCTGTCTTCGTTATTTTTACAAATAACTCCTATTCCATCTTCAGTTTTGGGAGGATTTTAATGTAAATTTACTAATCATAACCAGGAGCTACGCATAAGTAAATCTTTGATCCTTTAGCCTTTGAAAACCTTCCCGGCCTCCAATATCAATATCAGAAATAAAGTCTATTAGTTAATCTCTGAAATTTTGCAATGCACCTGGAAAAAATGGAACTCCTCAAGACACATATTGATTGGTGGACCCCATTGTTAGCAGGGCTCTTCTCCCATATAAATAACTCAGGTCAAATGGGAAATCACCATTACAGTCCCCATATATTAAAAAAGGAGACAAAGTTAACCCATAAGCCTTATTGGAGTTGTAGCTAAGATGCATGCTTTTGAACAAAATAGAAAATGGGGAAATGGGGGAAAAGAATCTCTCGTTGGAGGAACAAACTGGATTTGGACCAGAACACTCCACAATATAGAATTGTTTTATTTTATACCATATCATAACAAAACAAGTGACAAGAAACTGTTTATACACCTCAGTGCTGCTTTTCATTTCATAAACAGAAACATTCCATGGAAGAAACTGGCCAGCTTAAAAGACTCTTACTCCTGGTTAAGGCCCTCTGCTCAAAATATCCACTTAAAATCCATACAGGTGTAAATCACCCACCTCCTGGGTGATCAAAGTAACCTTCGACTTATCAAAGTGATTTTGCAGCATGGATTTTCCATCCAATATTTACTTTCGACTACTTCCCAGGCAAAGGATACATTTTTAAACGGAGAGTCCTAGAAATCAGTGCCCAAACAGATATGGAGTTATTGGCAAAAAAAATAGGTCTGTATAAGAGAAGGGTTTTGTTCCATTTTCCAATTCAAAAAATCCATGAGTTTAATACAATTCTTAAGAAAGACTGCAAGATGTGAGTTGCTGGATTCCATGGCCAAATATGGGCACTTCTATCACTTGCCACATCATAAGAGGATGTTTGTGCGGTGGCCCAGTCATCAAAGATATTGCTCATGTTTTGTTTGACCGTCAATTCTAAGCCTCTTTTAGGCTTAGATATTTAACATCCTTGTCTTAAAGAACAGCCCACTGGGATGTGAATTGCAGACTGGCCTATTTCCTCCTGGGATCTAACATATATACATTGTGAACAGAACTGCCAAGTTTATAGACAAGGCAATTCGGCTAAGAACCTGTTATACGAAATAGACCGGGGAATCATGTAAAGGTGATGTATTTGTCTGAAGTCTGACTCTTTGTATTTGTATTGATTATGTATGTATTTTATTCTTGTATTTTCTTTTACCTATGTTACCCTGGAATAGCCCCTGTATTTTACTTTTATTTCATTTGATGTGGTTGTAGACTAATCATTTAATAAACCATGACTAATCTCTCCTCTTCAAAGCAGTGAAAGGTCTCCTACTGATCCAGTCTATTGATGCTAAAGTGAGTTCATCCAAAGGCAAGCTTAAATTTTGGTGGAGGAAATTGCAGATTTCAAATTATTTAAACAACAAATGTGCCCTGATTTCCCAATGCCAAACAAGAGACTAGCACCATCAATTCTCACCTATGACCCAAGATAGAATTGCTAGTATGTTATGGAAAAAGGGAAGGCAAAATCCACCCTTCAAATAATTACAGATTACTCTGGATCAAGCTAAGGCAGGGTAGGTCAAATCAATGCTTATTTATACACCTCTCCTGCCTCCCCAGTCTGGTTAAGTATTTATTGGAAAGATTTAACTATTAAAAAGAAAGCACAAAACTGCTGAGCATCTTCAGGCCTTTTAACGTGCATCATAAGCACTTCTCTATGGAATAATAATGTTCCTGATTTTAAAAAATCCTAAGCAGACCATGTCCCTTCCCTCTTACCACTAGAAAAGTGATGTTGTTCCCGACCATAATTCACCTGAATTATGGGTCAATTATATTTAAATCATTATTTCTTTATTTTAGGTTAGTGAGTTCCAACAGCTAAAAAAAATCCATTGTTCAACAGAAGTTTGCTATGCATAGGACTAAAAAATGTCCTGTTGATTGAATTACCTGATTTTAACCAGGGATCGTCAAGGAGATAATATCCAGATTAACCAGCAGTTGAAATCTAAAGTCCTCTGCAAGTGATTTTATCAGTTTTGCGTCTATGTCGACCAACAGCTCTTTTAACAGGTATTACAAAAAGCCATTTGCAACCAAGTTGCAAGAAGAGGGGATGTGTTTAAGAGAAAACAGTTGGCCCCTGTAAAGAATTATTTATGCAATGTACCTTTAACATATTAGCAATTGCATGAATAGTTTTTTAAATTGTGGGATTTTGTGGCCTTTATTCCCAGCCGGTGGATATTTTAATGGCTTTTGCTTTAAACTTTGTTCATCGACCAGAATCGCTGTGACGAGAGGGGGTAGGTGTACACATCTAAGTAGACAAGAAACTCCATAGGCCCAGAGAAAGGAACATCTGTGGATGGACCCTGAATAGAATAGTGAAAATGGAGGGGTAATTTTTCCCTTTTAACTTCCTTTGGTGCAAGTGAAGCTTCCCCTCTATAGCAACAGCATCCATTGTCCCTAACTCCAGTAAGGACAAAGCTTAAAGCACCGTACCTGCTCACATCAAGCCCTAATTCACACTGAGCAAGGAGATGACTGTTGTTCACTTTTAAAAAGCTGTTTATGCATTTGCTAATTATATAAATGTTGTCTTGTCAAACTTAGCCTCTTGGAAGCACCGAAAGAAACTCTTTAAGACTTGGCTTCTGATGCAACATTTAGAAACAGTAAACACAGAAACTACATCCTTATGAAAAGAGAGTTGCCAGCAGTTGGAAATCGAGGCTAATGTAGCCAGAGCTTACACATCCACTCACAACTGTCCAATTAGGTCATGTTTTTCTTGAAATCAGCTTTTTTCATGCAACCCATCCAGAACGTTTGAACTCAGCTCATCTATATAGATTTAATAGCCTTTGTGAAATGATCTGATTTAAGCCTTAGCAAATCAGTGTGAGTTTTCGACCATACAGTTAGACTTTTCTTTATGTACAAGAACTGTTTATAGGACAGGGTGGGGATCATTTCATAATTGTTCATTTAAAAATTAATTTCTGACAGCTGATGTGGTATAGTAGTTAAGATGTTGGATTAGGACTGGGAAGATAGCAGTGGAATTTCATTTGAGTGACGCTGGACCAATTACACCTTTCTCATTAACTTCAGAGACTTGTTATCCTGGGATTAAATAAAGAAGAAAAAACATATAAGCTGCATTGAGATGGCAGACAAAAGACTGGATAGAAATTAAACAGTAAAAAACAAATGGGTTGTTTTATCATAAGATCCTTTGTTCCTATCATCTGCTTGTTAAGAAGACTTCCAAATGACATTGTTCTGATAAAAAAATATCAACATTTGCAACAATGACTTTAGTACCAAAACTAGTTAAGGAACTAATACTCAAATGACTGAATCCCAACATTTGTGGTTAAACATTGACTCTGGAGGTGAAAACTTCTATTCATCTTTAAACCATGAAAAGAGAATAATATTAGAGCTCCAGTCAGCTTGAGGAAGGGTAAGCACACCCAAGTATTTAAGTTCTCAATATGTCTCAAATAGCGCTTCATGATTGTAATTCTTCACTGAGCAAACAGATGTTCAGAGGAAACTTTAGGGGTTTTTTCCACCAAGCAATCAAACGTGGTAATCAAGCCATTTTCCTTCTTAAACTATCTCAGTGCTGCCAAGTTTAGAACAGAAAAGCCAAAACCTGAAAGACAGAGGCAAAGTGACCAATTAAACAGTTCATGTAGTTTGTGCTCTCTTCTCCAACCAAAAGTATGCTGGCCAATTATCTCTCTGTTTCTGATGAAGATAATAATTTGGAGACCTAAAAACAGAGAAACAGCTTTGGAATAGATATTTTACATTTTACCATGAGAGGAAGAAAGTCACTCATGCCAACTTTCTGATATTCAGACTGTACGTATAAGGTAGATTTTCCATATCTGTCAAACCCCATGCAGTTGAGTCGGAACAAAGAAACAAGAACTACAGTAACTCATCTGGCAATAAATGTTGTACAGAAATCAGGGAAACTGCAAGAAGAATTCCCAACCCACATTTAGTATAAACTCATTAAAATGGAATCCCTTCAAATGGTTTAAATCACTTCTTCTCAGGTTTCTGGCCTGAGTGGACATTTATGAGATATCCTGCCAACTGACTCATTTTTTTGTCTTTTGATTGTTTTAGGTCTCCTTCCCATTACTTTTCCAGATTCCCCACAATCTATCACATTAACCCTCTCTTTGTTGAAGTACTTCGAAATTCCCAACTGGCTTGGACTTTGTATCTAAAATCCTAAGTGATATTCAGAGTGGTAAATGTATATATGGGGGCCCAGAGGCTGAGCAATTAAGACACTGGGATTGTCGGCCAGAAGGTTGGTAGCTTGGCAGTTCGAGTCCCAAGCACCATGTAATGCTCCAGCTCCTGCAACCTAGCAGTGAAAACATGTAAAAATACAAGTAGGTAAATAGGGACCACATTCAGTGGGATGTTCTGTGTGCTTCAGCATAAAGTCATGCCAGCCACATGACTGCAGAAGCATTTTCAAACAAATGCTGTGATCGGAGATGAGCACTGCCCCCTAGAGTCGGACACGATTGGCAGGGGAAACCTTTACCTTTTTAAATGTATATATTAATTTCCTCCTCCAACGTTTTGTTCTGCTAAATTCCTGAAGAAATAATTACAGAAACACACTCAGCAAGTGGCAGCACTTATGAAACCTTAACAGAGTAAAGAACTTTAAGAGAGTCAGCCCTGGTTCTACATGGAGAGGGATCATCTGAGAAGCCAGGTTATAAACTAGTCTGGAAAATCATAAAACTATCTGAAAAGATGCAATGGCAAACTACCTTGCAGAATATATTAAGCCTGGTCAGTGTTCCATCTTGTTTGGGACTGTTTTGAAGCTTAGAATGAGGTTAAGAACTCAGACTGTTTGGTTAATTGATGGTTAGTGTGTTACATAAATTGAGAGAAGGGTTGAATTTGGTTACTAGACTAAGTGTGCAAAATTTTAGTGTCCAAAATACAGGATGGAGAAGTACAACTTTACCTCCCTCTGTTCTAATGCTACAAATGAGGATATGAAATAGAACTATCAGTAATTCTCACCACAAATATCAACTTCCTTTAAGGACAACCAGGAATGGTCCTAAGATGTCTCCCCAAAGGGGTCCATGAGATTTTTGCTATTTTTAACACATTTGCCCCAAACATAGCATATGAAAAGAATAGTTTATCACTTCAATGTCACATAAGAAAAAGGCAATTGTCAAATGCCTTTTCCTTGCAAACACCCTCATCATGACCTGAGTTAATGAAGTTAATTGAATTTAAGATCAATAATGGTTAATTATTGCAATTTGACATTCTGAGATAAATGGCTCTAAGGTGGAGAAATGCATGGGTGTCTGTGAATTCTCACCAAAAGAAGTTGAAAACCTTGGTGCTAAGAAGGATCACGTAAGCTCCCATTGATCTCTAGTGCAGTTGGATCGACTTAATCCCTTGATGAATGTGTGCTTTTTCACTGCTACAAGTAAATGTTCTACAAGACTACTCTAACCCTTGTCACTGACCAAATCTATATGAGCTGGAAATCCATGGAGATAGATTAAAGAGGGCTGAAGAAAGAAGACCAATGATTCAAGTAAAGCTGAAAGTTTATCGTATTGACTAATGGATATGGTACAAACCCCATTAAGAATGTGGGCACCAAAGGATAGGGGCCTTAAACCACATACATGACCTTACCTTGTTCATTTTTTTTTTTGGCTTCTTCTTCAAAATTCAACTACTAAGGGAATTCTGGGTTTAACAATTTAATCCTAACTACAACCCACGAGTATAAATGTATGGTCACATACCTGGCATGCCAATAGTTAGAAATGAGATGAACTTATAGTCCAGCAGTATCTCAATGGTCATAGGTTTTCCACCTCAACTTAAAGTACAGTATATAAAATAGCTTTTGCATACATAAAGTTTATAAAATTGTTTTTGCTACAAACTCCATATATTTTCTACACTACCACTTTCAACATTCTTCACCATTCACCACTCTGACTGGAGCTGCTGGGAACTGCAGTTTAAACATGTGAAGCTTCATCAACTGCCCTGCCTCCTTTCTTTCCATCTTCCCTATGTCTCTTACTTCATACCATTAGTATGTCTTCCGTGGTACTCATTCCATTGCTACTGCTACTCTGTAACAACTTATTTCAGAGGTGGACAGTCTGAAACTCCCAAATTCCTTTTCTGCATTCCCAAAAGAGTCTTTTGACTTGTCCTATCAAAAACGAACACTGCAGTTTTTAATCATGAGAGGCTTATCATGATTAACAATCAACATGTCCAAACTACCACCAAAATTCAGGGGAAAAAAGGTTTTGGTCTTATTTATGTGCACGATACAACCCCATGATACAGCATGTACCATCACTTGTCCAGGGAAACTTTTGTCCTTCCCAAAAGGTCATGTATAGCTCCTGGTCATCTAAAGATTGTCCATCCCAGTTTTACAGATAAAGCTGTTGAATCAATGTTTAATTCAGGCAGGCATCACAGCATATGGGAAAGAGTATAATTTCTACAACTATCATGTTGGGGTATACACATTAATCTATATCCAATCCATGTTAATGTTGCAAAGACTCTCAAAGCATTCATTGCCACACACAGTGTTTCAGAATGTACTAATGTTTGTATTTTCTTATAGTTGTAAAAAATCTAATTGTTTATTTCATGTTAATTTTCCAGATCCTTTTTTAAAACAATGCATATGCATTGTTTTGTTACACCTATTCTGAACAAAGAATTGATGCTAGCAGCATCAGTGATTTGTCACTTAGCTCTCTGACAATGAAATCCATTATGATGGATGATACCACCCCGATGTCCGAGAAATGTTGATGACTCCTTAAGTTGAGTGACCTGCTATGTAATCAGTTAATAAATCCAGCTACCAAAAATTCAGAAATCAGAGGAAGACCCTTCATGACTTGCACACCAATATGCAAACAATTCTCAGTTCCAAGTATAACTACTTTTAAATCAGATTGGAATACACTGAATATATATAATTATCAAATGGGTATGTTTTCTCTCTTTGTCATTCTTATTTTCAACAATGATATTAACCTACTTTCTTTCTGAGCATGGCAAGTTTTTTTCTGACAGTTTCTTCCCACAAAGAAAGATACTGCAAATGTGTTCCAATTGAGAGTTGTACATGCACACCAAACAAGTTAAATGACCATTTACAAGATTTATAATGACAAAGTAAATGTTGTCAAGGAAAAGAAAAAAATATTTCTGATTGCAGAGTACTGACAATAAAGAGATGTTGAAGAGAACTGTCAAAATGTGAGATTATGCAAAAACAGTATTGAGAACACTGCTAATCATCTGCTCTTGTCAATTACTTGAAGGGTATCTGACAGCATATTTACATTAAACACATTTCAGAAGCAAACTCCTTAATGCTTTACTGGATTTTTTTCCCTCCTTTTTCTTTGCCATGAAGAATCTTCCAAAGGATCCTGAAAAGTTAATGGTGTTACACACAAGTCTACTCTTGATTGTTGAGTAGGAAATTACAGTTTCCTATAATAAAGAGACCTGCCCTCCATGCACTCACAATTATTGCCCTTCTTTTTCTCTGTTATAGGGAGTAATTATATAATTTTTTTTGAAACTATGGTTTCCCTCTCCTCCTGCCAAATAAAAGTATCTGCCTCCAAAAGCATATGAAACATTGACAGTAGAGAAGATGTGAGGAAGAGAAGAGATGCAAAACTATCAAGGAAGTTAAAATGAAAAAGAGATTTGAGCAATGGAGGAAACCAGAGAATTTTCCTGGCTGTAGTTTTATAAGAAGATGAAAGTTGTTGTCAGCTTTACGACATAGATAGACAGGAAACAAGACCAGATTTTTATTTTATTGTAAGGCTACATTAACAGAATCTTGCAAATCTAAAAGTACATCTCTTTTCCCGGTCTCCTTTACAGCCCAAGAAACTAGAGAGGGTCTCTTCTGAGCCTCTTGCCCTGCCCATATTCCTGCCATGGGCTCACTGCCTTTTATCTGACTGTTCCCTTGGTTGTAATATTCCCACATGTCATTACAGTTATGGCTTAGAGCCAATGTAAAAAAATGCTGTATTATAAAATGTGTGATAGCTTTACATTATACTGTAACTGGATATTCAAGTGATGCTTAAGCATGGTTTGTTCAACAAGCTATGCTGCATTCATAATGGTAATTCACTGATTACAGTTGACATGCCACAATGGCTGTCTTTACAAAAATACACAAAGTGAAAATGTAACATCAGGATTTAGTATAAGATCTGAGCTCAGTCTTTTTATCCAGGGTAGTGCGATCCATTTTTCAAGATTTCCAAGGCCAGAATGAACCAAACAACGCTAACTATCTAGCAAGAGCCAAGACATCTTAATTCTCAAATGTCTTCAATTATCAAAGAGATCTTCAGTCCCCCAAATGTACGAATAAATAGCCTTTTACAAATGACATACTAATGAAGTTGTTACTGGGATTAGCAATTAACGGAATGCTGCTTGTTCTCCAGGATTATTTGAAAGTTGAAAAGAAATACCAGAGGAATTCAATAGTTTTCCAGCTCTATTCAAATTATTCTGGTTCTCTCTTTCCTTGACTGTTTCTGCATTTACCAATTTTTGCATTTCCCAAGTGTTCCCCCTAACAGTTTTCAGCTCAAAAATACACAGAAAAATCTCTTTACCCTCAATTTTTGTAGAGAATGTATTAACAAACATATTAAAGGAATTTAAATTTTGATGCAGTCTTTTTTTAATGGATTAAATGAAAAATAAGATGGTATGGGCATAGATGATAAGCTGGAGAAAGAATGGAAGTTATAAATGGGTGGAGAGTATCTTTCCGATGACAATAGCTCCACAATATTTTTATCCTGAGGAAAACCAGGGAGGAAGGAAGGAAAAAAAGGAAACAATTTTTCAAGGATCCAGATCTCAAGATACTACACTTTAGTGGAAAAGCATTAGATTTATAATGGTGTTTTCAAAATCTGCATGAGGCTTGAATATTTCATTGCTTCTGCAAATTAAGAAGAAAAAAAACATCTCTGCAACAGCATGGCTATTTCTGTAGAGTAGTAGACTTTGATGGGAGGAGGGGAAAAATCTGTTTCTAAGGTAGTTTGTAAAAATTATTTATTTCCATACCAGTTAATTAGGATGGGAGTCTTTGTTGAATGCACAAGCATTAAAAAAGTGCTGATATTTTATGCATCTTTAACTGTAACGTGCTTCCCTGCAGCGCATTGGTAACTCCTTGACATTTAACATTCACTCACAGCAACCATAATAAGAGGTTTGATTGCTTCTTTTGCAGATGCAGAAATTTAATAACTGTGATCAGTTGCATAAATTTACTATACAACCATCTTAAGTTAGCCACATTAAAATTAAACAAAATTATAATCTGCTGACAGATTATGGCTACTGAACATGACTAAAGGCATTCAGATTGCTGAGTATCAAAAACATTTCTCTGTGATATGGTTGAGATAGAGGTAGAGAGGGATGGAGATGGATGGATAGAGATAGAGACAGAGATGGTAGCGAAAGAAATAGAGAAATGGATGGATGGAGAGATAGAGATAGAAATGATAGAAGTAGAGATGTTAGAGATATGGAGATGGGTGGATAAAGAAAAAAAGATTACAGCAATAGAGATAGATATGGTAGAGAAAGAAATTATAGAAATAGAGGGTTGGATAGATAGAGATGATAGAGATGAAGAGAGAGAGAGAGAGCAGAGAGACCTCCATCCAAGTTGAAATGCTTCTATCCAAATTACATGATGAAATTCCATGCATTTTGTTTAATTCTCCCAGTTGTGGCTATTCAGACTGTTCCTAACTTTTGCACTCTGAGGCATGATGAGTGTTGGGTGTTATGTGTTGAGTAACTGGAAATGCCTGATTTTAAAATACGGAGAATTTAATAGGAATTGACATTTTCAAAAGAATTGTAGTCATCCCCCAATCCCCTTGGCAAAAGTACCTGATCAGGGTGTGGCTGTGTTTTTGTCTAGACTCATGAAAAAATATTGAAGCTGAAACAATTGTGTTAAATCCTGAACTGAGGCTTTTCCCAATGTAACTGCTACCTGTTAATCTTTTATAATCAATTACCTTGCATAAATTGTGTTTGTTTGCTTCTAATTATAACTAATTATGCTTCTAAATGTGTTCTTTAGGCTATCAAGAGAATCTGAGTGGGACCACAAGGAGGGGGAAGAGGAGAAGAAAAAATCTATGATTAACAGATCATCTTCCAACAAGGAAACTAGAATATATATACTGTAGTTTCAATAAAAATGAGGAAAACCATTTCTGGTTCAGATTACTTCCATATATATTCACCCATCATTCTCTTCTGAACCATGTCTTTTTTACCAGCATTATATCTACAGCTAAAAGCAAATTTTAAATAATATTTAAATCTCACCATAGATTCATAAATATATAATGGGTGGACTTGACAAAGTGGTGCGTGACCCATGGCAGCTTATGCAAAAATAAATGTGTATGTCCACAAGAGTCTTCACTGTTTTTGCTGCAAAACCCACAAAGAAATTAAGGTCTGTGTCCAAAGGATTCAGCTAGAAGTTAAATGTAAAGAAAAGTAATTATTTTATAAAATAGAAATGCCTATCAGAAGATAGAGATAGCATACAATGAAATTTCTGGGATTTCAAAAGGCTCTTCTCCTCATCTATCCACCCTACCCTAAAAAAAAAACCTTATTATTTCAACTTTCTATAAAATTGTGCTACTTCCTAGAGTACAGCGAAAACATTATGGTCAAAGGGATCTAAACATTATATCTGCATGTACATTACACTTAATTTTGTAGAAATACATACATATACATATAATACACATATACATATGAAGGGCCCAATTCAAAGGAAGAATTAAACATTCTTAAATCCAGAGTGGTTATTAAAAAATTTCCTTTCGGAAGTATGCCCTCATTCAAGAATATAACAAATGGGTTGGGATCATAATACAACATAAGCTTTTCAGTGTTACATTACTCCAGCAGTTTCATATTCTTTGGTGCAAAACTGTATGGATTCTGTTCCTAAAAATCCTTCCTTAATGCCATAACAGACTTCTTGCCCTCTTAATGACTGAGCAAGTGAGTCCAGAGAACAGAAGGTGTGTGGGCTTTCT
>JANHZU010001781.1:135199-150630 GCA_032468055.1 Acrochordus granulatus
ACAACCCTGTGAGGTGAGTTGGGCTGAGAGAGAGGGACTGGCCCAAAGTCACCCACCCAGCTTTCAAGCCTAAGGCAGGGCTAAAACTCACCGTCTCCTGGTAATAGACAAGATAGAAATGAACCCTCCCCTTCATTCAAGTCGCTCATATTTCTGGGCACATTAATGAGGGTTATCACATTCCTCATGCCCAAGCCCTTCGAGGCACCAGATGACCAATAACTCCTCTCATCTCCATCCCTCCGAGATTGTTTTGCCCCCCTAATGAACTTGGTACAAGGATGGGCATTTGAAGCATTTCTTGCTTTGAGGATGGGCATTTCTTGCTTCTATTCTAATCCTGACATAATATTGCCTTTTTTCCTTCCCTCTCTTTCGTCTTTTCCTCCGCATCTAGATTGAAACTCTTTGGGGTCACAGCCTTGTCTTTTTTACCGATGAAAGGTAATTAGTCCGACAGAGTTTTTTCGAACACCGAGACACTGAAATTTTTCCTTAGGAACTTCATTTCAGCTTCTCACCGTTCAACCCTCTAATGGATCAGGTCATCCAATTCTGCTTCGGGAGAGATTTGCGTCCATCGTTTCGGCTCATGTTTTTAAAATCCTGTCTTTGGATTTTAAATCCCTTTAGAAAGAATAAAATGCTTTTCCTATATTAAGTTAAAAATTAACAAATGTGCTGGGTGACAGAGTGGGTGAAAAAGGTGCCTTGTTGAGATTGCAGCAGGGTGGCACAGCGGCAACACGGGATGTGGCAATTTTAGACTTTTAAAGACAAAACAGTTTCTCCATCCACCCAAATGGCAACAGAATAGTTTGAAAAGGTCGATAAATATAAGGGACTTTAAGCATACAGATGTAGACATGCAGACATGGTTCTTATGGGTTACAGAGTATTTCTCAATCTTGAGAAATTTAAGATGTCTAGACTTGAACTCACAGATTTCCCCAGCCAGCATTAAATTCTGGGAGTTGAAGTCCAGACATCTTAAAGTTGTCAAGGTTGAGGAACATTGGGTTAGAGGAATTCTGGGAGTTGAAGTCCAGATATTTTAAAGTTGCCAAAGTTGAGAAACACTGAGTTAGAGGAACTGGGCATGCTTTGCCAAGAGAAGAGAAAACTCAGCAATTCGAATATTTGTGGGTATTATCCCACAGAAGAGGGCAAAGATCTTTCCTTGCTTGAGAAAAACACCAAACAATAATATATTTCAAGGTATAATAGGACAAACTTTAGTAAGATGTTATGTTAACAAGAATAATTTGGCAACACATTACCAGAGATTCAGGACCTGTTTCTTGGAGTAAGCAGTTCCAAATATTTGGCAGAGCGTATCTCATGCTCAGCCATGGTTTGTTTAACTGCAATTTCCTGAGCAAACTACAGTCTGCACAACATGCTATGACTGGGTTCAAAGGAACCCAATACGCAAAACCAAACCAAAGTACTGTACTGTAAACCTGGGTGAATCAGACCTTATGTCTGAATGGGGATTTGTAAATACTGTTATTATTAATAATAAAAATTCAGGGCCTCCAATATTTTACACAAGTTCTTGGTATAAGTCCTGCAAAAGAGAAACCAGAAAAGCCACAATGGCGTTTTTCCTGGGAAACTATTCCTCACAGAGATTCTGAGACAATTGGGTGAATATGGCAAAGTCTTTGAGAATTTGTAATTTGTATGCAAGGAACTCTGATAAATGCATCAATTTTGACATGTTAGAGCACAGCAAAGTGAAGAAATCAGAGTTTTAGCAGGAATATTTTCCTCAGAGGGCCTGTTTCGGAAAATGCTGATGAGATGTCCCAGTGCATTACAGCAATATCATCAATTATGTGAGAGATGTAATTAACCATTTCTGCTCTTTAATGCTATTTACCCAAAGCCAGAAAAAAAAATATTCCCAGCTTTTCCTCCTATGCCAAATGCTACATTATAGACCTTTGAAATGACATGAATTTTGCAATGGACCTCACACCAGCTGTTTCTGCTGAAGCTGCGTTTGCTTTCCTCTTCCACACATTTTGCAAAACTAAGATTGCATGTGGGAACCGAACCAAAATTCCATTTATCAACTTGGAGGCGATAATTCCACACCAAGGCAAAACAACTAATAATGCTATTTTAACTTGTGGCAATGTGGACTAAAAACATGCACTAAAAATTCAGAGTGATACGTTTTACTTAAAGATCTCATTTCAAATAAGAGCCCTTCTTCAAATATGGCAACAAAAACCTAAAAATCTAGCTTATTGGTTCATGAGGGTAAGGATATAGTTACGTATTGACCACCTTTACAGAGAGAATTACACTAGTTTGCTGCAATGGAACAATAGTCCCATTATGTCATAAACTTATTATAGATTGAAGATAATTATAGATTAATTAAGTCACTTACTATAGATTCTAATTCATCTACAGCATAATAGTCTGTATTATTGTATTTATATGTATGTATATATATAAATATATAATATGTCATAAAATCCCGTGCAGTTTATGGGAAGGCTCTGGGCAGGGAGTGTCATAAAATATAGATTGCTATATGAAATAATCTGATTTATCGATTCATTTTGTTCAAAATGGTAAAGATGATTCATTAAAGAAATGCTTCCTAGGTTGTGGTCCATGCAGGATGGAGGGAAAAAAAGCTGTAATAAAAATTCCATGTAACTTTCCAGAGAGATGATATTTGCATGATATTTGATGGTTAGAGGACCATAATAATCTAAAATGGAACTAATACTTTTCATCTACACTACTCAAGGAAGAAAAGTCTTAAAACAGCTTTATCTGAGCTGCCTGTATCTGAGGCAGCCTGAAAAAAATGACAACAGCTAGATAATATTGATATATTTGGGAACTCTAAATTAAAGCATATTACTTCAGTATGTTGGGTTTTGCTCTATAGGCCTGTTCACTAAGACTGATTTTAAGGGTAAAAACCAACAGAAGGAAAAACTGTAGTGGGCAAGAAGTTACAGTAATAATAAATAGTGTGTGATGTGGGATCAAATGACCCCCAAACTGCCTGCCTATGCTGGGATGGTGTTCTACTGGTTTATGAGAAGAGACTTTCATTTTGGGTGCAACTACATCTGAATGTTAGCAATTCTGGGCTTGCACAGGAATGAAATAAACTGGTATGTTTCCATCTGCATAAGACATCAAGTATTCCAAAATTCATTTGAGAAATGACATGATAGACCACGATCTAGAACAACTGTTGAACAATTCTCCAAGACTCTATCTTCTGTGTTAACATCAATGGGTAATCCAAAGTAGTTTATGAAAAGTGAAACAAGTAATAAGATGATCCACATGTACAAATCAAATGGATTGATAGTAGCATCTTCATCATTAGTAACATGGCTCATGTTACTAATATACATGTACCTGCCATGACAGCTGACATAGGATAGTCATGTATCACACTTTACTTTATTTGCACCATCTCTGTTCCTGTCTAAAACATCTACTATCTGAAGCAGCTATCTCACTCTCTCTAATGATGGGCCCAATCTTGATGTCTGCAAGTAAGTTGGTTACCTACCAGGTGAAATCCAAATCAGTGTTTCTTCTACTTATATCTAATGTAGATAAATTATTTACTGCCTTGCTTTCTTCTTTATGCTCAATTTCAGTAGGACTCAATAGGAATTACATTTGTATAAATGTAAATAAGTCAATATATCCATTTTTGGTCATTGGCATTTGTATTTATTTGTCAGATTGGAGAAAGTAAGAAGGCATTCACAAAATTTAAATTTTATGCCTTCTTACTTTATGGCTCCAAATATAGCCTCCAAACTGCACAAAGTTCCATAAGAGGCTATATTTGGAGAACACATCAACAGGATAATTCAATTCCATGTTAAAGATGACCACTTTTGGAAAAAAACCTTGAAAATCAGCATTTTGCTAGGTAAAGACTAGTTTTAATCCTCTAAGAAGATTGCATCATGTCAATGACAATCAAATTGTTCCTCAAATATAGGATCATCTTCCCTCAAAGAAATATTTATCCCACTCACACTACCTGAAAAAGATGAATTAATAATTAAGCATATCCCAGCATATTATTGTTTAATTCTACATTTTAAAATGATAAATAACACAAGACTGACTTTCATAGCAGCTTTGTAATCAACAAAGTAATTATTTTATTTAAAGCAGAGAGGAGGAGGTATTTGTAAACTGGAAACCCCAAACTTTCTGCTGAGCAAATGTTAAATAAGCACTGGGAAAACAATCCAACCCAACATTCAATTGGCTTGTTTCACATGTTCTTAGATTCTGTGTATGCTTTGAGTTTGTTTTTTGGCCATAGTAAATGATGGATTTGCTGTCTGGTTGTTATGGGATTTGACAACGTCATTTGAGAACCTTAGTTACTAAGATATCAATAATTAAATGCTTTCAGTTCACACTTTGTTCTTGCAGATCCTGGGCTATTTATCTCTGTACTGCAAAGAAGCTAATGGCATAATGGGCAAAACATCAAGAATAATTAAGGAAAATAAAAAAAAACCCTGTATAGGACTCCTTTGGAAGGAAATGCAGTGCTGATCCCTGTCTCCCTTCTGAAATATTATACTCTATGCTAGCTGCAAAATTTCAGTTACCACATTTTTTTTGTTGATATCTCCAAAGTGGACTCCAAGCTCTAAGAGAAGACTTTTGAAGCAATGTTATATTCAGTCTTCATTTTCCCAGCCTTTATTTTTTAAGTACAAGCAGCTCTTCATAAGTGTTATTTAGATATTGCACAAATGTATACAGCAAGATAATGAAACTGTATTTCTTGTAAAAGTTTGAAAAAGTTGCATATAAACAGGGGTGCCTCATGTTATCCCAAGAAGATTATAATTTTTCTTTAAGAATAGCATACAAATAAAGTAAATAAACAAGTATGTAATTTCTTTCCACCTCAACATGATCTTGAACCATCAGGGAGGAAGATACCCAAATGAAGCCCGCAATATTATGCACCCAGACAAGATGCATCTACCTTGGAACAAGTTTAACTGAACTAAAGAGAGACTCAAATCTAAGTAAGCCTCTCTTAAGACTGAAAAAAACTGTCCAGTTTTTTAAAGTAGTTTTCTCTATGCTTTCAGCATGTAACCTTTTTCAGACCAAATTCCACATTTAGACATTGAGAGGTATGCTGGTGGACTGCACTCAAAAATAACAACCAAAATGTACAGGGCCAGGAGGAAATTTGAAATTTGATCGTGGTTATTTTTTATTTGATAGTCGAAGGGGAGATTGTGTATGTGTAAAATACAGGGAGACAAAGGTACGGTTTCTCCATGGCTACGGCCATTTCTTACTTTCTGTTTTGTATTGTTTGTTTGTTTTTTGCTACTTAATGGATTGCCAAAATTGTTGATGACTTCATTTGCATCAATGATGGAGAAACTTTCTCTGCAGACCCAGATGAGTGTTTATTCATCTCTATAGCTCTTATCCTTCTAACTGATAAGCAAAGCTGCTCACAGGTCTAGAGATTTTCTCATCTACGATTTAATGTTTTTTTTTGAAACTATAAAGGAGGTATATCCTTTTCTTTCCCAGCACCTTGGTTTCAATCCAAAGCTCTCCCCCATCCACTTCATCTTTTTTTTTTAACTAAAGAGATGTTCGGGAAATCTCTCCTACTGCATTTTGTTTGGCTCTGTTAGCCACGTCTGAAAAACAGTGACTGGCAACCACAAGTGGGAAGGAGTCCTAATGTTCTAGGGCTTAAATTTAGCACGAGCTGGACTCACATTGAAAGATTTGTTCTGTCTTATAATAGAACGATCGTCTTTCCAGAACAACTTTGCTTTCTGGAAGGCAAATAAGGACTTTTGTTCCAACAGAAGAATTATATGCTGTTTGGGGATAGATGATGATGTTTGTATGTGAAGGGGTTCAAAGGAAGTTGAGAAAAGACTGGTGATCTGCCTTTTACAAGATGCAGATTTGACTAACTTTGCCTACTGTAAGCTTTCTTATAAATATTTTTTATATATATATAGAATATAATGAGCAAAAAAAGTTGAGGATAGATTTAATACAAAGGACACAGCACTGCCAACTACTGTGAGTGAAACTTGATCCTTCCTGATCACTGCTGTTGATCTCTCCCCTGATAAAACAAAGAAGAAAATACATCAAATCCAACATCCCACCCCAGAGTAGAGTCAACCTAATGCTTCAAAGAAAGACTGTACATTTTAAAATAAAAAAGACTGTATGGCCATCACAATATGATACATTCTAAAACAGAAAGGAAGCTAAATGTACAGAAGCAACCATATGTATCTACAGATCTTCTATATACATAGAAAGTTAAATAAGCTGTAAATATTAACCATCAGTGAACACATAGGCGTAAATCTTACAAATAAATAAATGAGCAATCTTTATAAAGAGAATAGAGCTGGGCATCTGCTAAGGGTCAGGATGTGGAGCTTACTGATCACACATCTCCATCTCTTTGCTGTCACTGACTGTATATAACAAAAATCAAAAGTCCACTATTCTAATTAGTAATCTAAAAAGAAGGTAAAGGTTTCCCCTTTCAGTTGTGTCCAACTCTAGGAGACGGTTTCAAAGCCAAAGAGCCCAGCATTGTCTGAAGAGCTTCTGTGGTCATGTGGCTAGTATGACTACATGCCGAGGCACACAGAATGCTGTTACCTCTTCCATCAATTGTGGCACTTATTTACTTGCATTTTTACATGCTTTTGAATTGCTAGGTTGGCAGGAGCTGGAGGAATAATGGGAGCTCAGCCTGTTACATGGCACCTGGGTCTCAAAATTGGGCTGCCAGTCTTCTGGCCAACAAGTCCAGTGTTTTAACTACTCAGCCACCACACCGTCAATTAGCAATCCACCATTTCCCAAATATACCATTTCCAACATTTGCTATATAACTGGAGGAATACAAATTTGATCACTGTTTTCAAAAAGGGAATAAGAAGGATTCCAAAAGCTAAAGGCAAGCCAGTCTAACTGGTCAAAGAAGAAAATACATCAAATCTAAATACTTGGGAAAACTAATACTTGGGAAACTGCCCAGAGATACTGGGACTTGGACAGCATATACATTTAGATGATATAGAAGAAGAAGAATCTCAAAGCGCTGATGAAAAAGATTTTAGACAGCAATATATTTCAGAAAGATATTAGAATACATTTTAAAAACAAGGAGGAAAAGGAAGGGGGGAAGAAGAAGAAGGAAGAAATGGAGGAAAGATCTTAAAGTCCAAACTCAGTGGCAGAAGTATCATCAAGGCAATTAACACCTGAGAAATTCCAGTCATTAGATACACAACTGGAAGAGTGGACTGGACTCAAGAAGAATAGGAAGACCAGAAAAATGAAAATGTATCATGCCCTTTATCCATTCAGTGATACTGACAAACTCTACTTATCAAGGAACATAGCTGAGTGTGGGACATTGCAAGAATACCAAACAGTTGAAGAAGAAAAAAGAGCACTGGAAGAACAACAGAAAGACAGCAAAGAAGATGCACTGAAACTAGTACATCATGAAGTCTTACTAAATACTGGAGAGACCAAACTAGTCTACAAAAAAGACCAAATGAACAATCGAAAAAAGACATAGCGAGGCAAAACAATTGAAGAAAAAGACAGAAGGGCTTATTCTGGCTGCACAAGATCAAGCCTTAAGAACAAATGCTCAAACATCAGAACTGAGAAGACAGCAAGAGACAGCAAATGCCATCTCTGCAAAGAAAAAAACAGTGGACCACCTAGTTATCTGCTGAAAGAAGACTGCACAGACTGACTGTAAACAACAGCATGACAGAGTAACAACAAAAATTCTGCAAGAAATACCATTTGCCTACAAGCAAAAACTGGTAGGACCATAAAATACTGTAGATGAACTAATAGAAAATTAAGAGGCTAAAGTGCTTTGGGTCTTTAGAATTCAAATAGACAAGCACTCACCACATAATACTCCAGACTTAACAATGTTGATAAGAAAGATGAAAATGTCTGGATACTTTTGGATGTTGCAGTATTTGGAGACAACAGAATAGAAATGAAAGAAATGAAGAAAATCACAAAATGCAGAGACTTGCAAACAAAAGTAGAATGACTGTGGCAAAAGAAAGCAAAGATAGTACCAGTAGCAATAACCACCTTGTGTGCAATCCCAAAACATCTGGAGTACCACTTGAATACCATCGGCATTGACAAAATCACCATCAGTCAATTGCAAAAGCTAGAGCTTTACTTGGAACCACTTACAACACCTTCAGCACTGTTAAACAACAACATCTGCCTATCCCGGATCTTTGGAAAGACTTGATAGGTGGATGAAAATGTGACATCCAATCTAAACATCTGGTTGACTATGTGAGCAACCATAAAACAATAGAACACAAACAGGCCGATATAGAACTACCTTGAAAATAATATAATTACAGAAGTGAACATGCATTTTTCAAAAATAAATTACACCAGACTAACATTTTCTCATTTTTTTTATTGAATAACATTTTTAATAGATTGTAGGAATGCTGGAGACATAATATATCTTGACTGCAACAAAGCATTTGACAAAGTATCCCACTATATTCTGATTAGCATCTTATTAAGTGTGAAGTAGATGGCTTGACAAGTAGGTGGGTAAGTAACAATCACAACAATTGTATTCAAACAATGTTGTTCAGTGCTTCCTCGTTAAACTGGAGTTAGGTATTTAATGAAATTAATAGATTCAGTGTTAATGTTTTTGATTGTACAAATTTGGATAGGATGATTAACACCTAAAAAATAATAATATCCAAAATTGTTTTGAAAAAATCGGGGAATAAGCTTATAAAGGCAAAAGGAGAGAAATGTACTTTCAGACTGATAAGATTCTATTAATGTAACCTTACAATGAAGTAGAGCTAGTACTTCTGGGTGTACTTCTAGTCTGGACTATCTCACAACACTGACAATAACTGAAATAATGAAATTTTGATTCAGAGCATCGTTCATATACTTAGATCTTAAGTTGCAAACTTCCATTGCAGGATATTTACTATTTTTAACAGAAAGAAATGAAAGAACAGGGATGCTTTTTCATGCTGTACTTTTTTATAAACCTGAAAAGAAAACAGAGGAATATATCCACCAAAATTCCAGCACGGCTTGTAAATCCAAGATCTTGAGGAAGTGTGAAACTTCCATTCATACCTAAAGGAAAACCAGAAATACTTCTAAGACTCAGGTATAAATAATCTAGAATAATCAGAAGCTATCTGTTGAATGACCTTAAGAAAGACACTGTCTTTCAGATAAGCAGTTGCTCCTAATTGCTTATAACATGTATTAAACCAGTAGTAATTTAAACATATGTCATTTCCAATTTCCTTTTGCAAACTGTTTTAGTTTGTGTTCAAATTGGTAGCAAAATTCTCTCTCTTCCTCCCTCCCTCCGTCCCTCCCTTTCTCACAGATGTTTATAAAATGTATTTAAATCCCCTGAACCCTTTTTAACCTAAGAAATGTTTATGTTTCATCTACAAAATAGCTGCATTTGTAAGAGTTTGCAATCTCACATGAGCAAACATTGGTTATAATGAAAATTTGGACAGTGGTTTATGAATTACTGAATGACAGTAAATCAGAAACTGAAAAGTTACCAAGAATTTAAGCAGAAAAAAATATTAAAGCTGCTACTATGCCAAGTACAATTCCTAATTTCTTTTGTTTAAAATAATAGTAATTAAACAGCTTGGCTGCACAAATTCAAAACTACTTGGAATGGTTCGTTTATTTTCACTGCTGACAGTATTAGATTTAAAAATGCTACTGGAATAGGAAAAGGCAGTTTTAGTTTATTTTATCAAAATTCTGGGCTACTAGTAACAAAGTCGATATCAAATTTGGAACAGAATAGAGGGGAAACTTTGTTCAAAAAAAATTTCAGCTGTTTAAGCACAGCTCAACTTTCTTTGCCCGGTGCTGCCTTGCAAATGTGGACAAATTAGGGCATATAAAATATTTTTCAGATCAAAGGAAATGTGATTCCTACTATAAAGACCCCTTTCCAGAGCTTTGCCGCTTCTTAGATCCATACGTATTAATGCCTGAAATCAACTGGCAACTGCTTTTAATAGTTGAATAGCTTTACAATTGTGCTCTGCAATTGTTTTCCTGAAATATATTTAGAGTCAAATCCGATTCTGGCTCCAATCTTCCTGCATACCTGACTGCTATGAAGATCTTATTGAGTTTTAATAGAAAGAGCTGAAGGAAGAGAATGTTAAACATGACCAGCTGAAGATATTTACCAAACTTCCAATAGTAACCCAGCTTTATCAGAATTCTTGATCTTGGGTGGTGTCACAGCATCCACCCAAATGTATTTACAAACCACTTTCCCAAACTTTGGAAGCAACGCTGCATTGTTTCCTACTAGTTTTATTATAGTTCATTGCACAGTCAGCCAGATGTTTAGACTGGATTTGGCATTTTTGTTCAGCTATCGAATTCTTCCCAAGGTCCTAGGACAGACAGATATTATTTTTTGATGGTGTTAAAGGTATTATCACAGGATGTAAACTGTTCTGGGTAACACTGCCTTTTGTTATTTGTTGGTATTATTGATGAATAAGAATTTGCTTCTGCTTTCTTTCAGAGGAGAAGGGAATTCTAGAACTCTCATGAGCGGAATGTGGTCTTCTTGTAGATTTTGAGTATGAAGGTCATGTTTTTCATAGTACAATCCCACCTCCATACATCTGTGTTCTCCCTAGCTTCCTACATTGCCATTTGATCCCTGGGGAAAACCTCAAAAGACAACTCTTTCCATGAGGCTTCTACATATTGGGAAATGTGAGCAATTGGGGAGGATTGAGAGTAAATGGAGAGATGCAAAAAGGCCCAATAGCTCCCATCTCCACTTCCAAGGAATGAAATACATTTTCTTTTTTTAAAAATCACCATGAGAAATTGAAAGGAACTTCTCAAACACCTTAAGATATAAAAAGCCTTTTTTACAGAGGAGCTTTTGAAAAATTACAAGGCAACTGTTGGCACAGTCTTATTCAGAACGGCTACCATTCCACTTAAGCCACCCTGAACTAGATGCTTCTAAGTGTCCACTGACCCCATTTATGGGATCTCCTATAGATTGCCTATCCATAACATGGATTGCAAGCTAGAATCTCTCAAATGTCGCAGAAAATCACTAAGAGAAAGATGAAGTTAGGGTAACTGAAATGTAAAAACAATCACCTTAAGGTGCTCAGATTTCTTTTCAGTGCCATTAACATTGGCCAGGGTTATAACTCCCTTTCCCTTTGACAAAAGGTTTATAAACTCTTAGATACAGATGATACCATGGATGAATGGATGGACGGACAGACAGACAGAAAGGGCTAAATGTCCATGATATCCTGTTCTAGTCAAATCACAGAGTCTTAGCTCATATCTCCACTAGTGATATAGCAACATCACAGCATCAGCCAGCCATCACTGAAGAGCTATAAAACCTGTCCTCATTATTGTTAGTTTGACACAATGGTTGAATGACTCTAGTGAGATGAGTCTACTCTCAATAATGAGAAAATTACCTTTGAACTTCTTGAAGCAAAACACAGCCACAGAGCAGAAGTGAATCTGTGACATCACTAGACAGGGCTTAGGGCAGAGCATTCTGACATAATTAAAACAAGAGTATAACCTTACCCAGATAAACACTAAGATGTTAATTAACATCTTTGAAATAAATATAGGCATAGTGGATCTCCATGTTCTTGCGATGCTTTTAAGTAGCAATGCTATCAACTGAATTTCAGTCTTTCAACCTGTGAACCAATAAGTTTTAGAAGTAATCTTGTTCTAGTTGAAGTCCATACAGCACTGTCATCTTCTAAAGATCTAAAATACACAGTTTTATCAACACAATAAGTCTCATATCTGGGAGCTGTTGAGTATTAAAAGCAAGCTTTCTTATATTATAAAGCTTTCTTGCCTATATTTCTCAGGGCAGCTCTCCATCTGTCATGCTGAGATTCCCTCCTGAAAGATATTCTATCTTCTACAGATTATACTTAGCTCAGCTACTAGGTCTACATTTAAAAAAAAAATGTAGGATAGGATCACAAAATAATTTTCTTCAAGAATCTTTCTTCAAGTTGAAAATAGTACAGCAGAGCAAGGGCTTCAGAAATAATTCAAAAACTGTTTTTTTGGTTGACACAGAGCATAAATGTAACACCTGCCTACAAGGCATTAAAGCAGCTGCGCCTCTTCTGCGGATCACGCACTGCTTCTATAAGCAGCCACATGATCTCCTAGCTGCTTTAAAGAGTTTCAAACAGGTGCCATGATTGTGCTTCTGCATGAATCGAAGCACCTCTGGAATCCTATCCAAAGCTCAACACAGCCCTAGAAAATTCCAAAGTTTAGTCCACATCATGATATATTGCAATGTACTATATTTCTATGCTGATGCTCAATAATCAGAGACACAGTCTGGAATCCTTGCAGCATTATAATATTCCTTTTGTCCACAGAGTTATAGGTGATGTAGATTGCCTAGACTCTGTTATGCAAAAGTCCCCTCAGCAAACAGAACTGGGGACAAAAACAGAATGAAAAATAAATGTCACATTTAGTTCCATCTCAGGAGACATTTGCAAATAGTTTCTCAATGTGAACCAGAAACTTACTCAATGAGATTATTTCTACCTTTTTTTTCCTACAGGTGTCAACAATTCCATTTTATTCATCAAAATGATGGCCTTCTTTCAAGGTTCCACGGTATTGGGTTATGGAATGGTTTTGAGAAGTTTCACATTTCTCTCTTCCCCACAATAATCCTGAATCTGACAGGGCATCTGCTTTGCATACTGGTGGTGTGGTTTCCAACACACTTCCATAATCGTGAGAAGATTCCTGGTTAGATTTGGAAGGACTTTCATAAAACTATCACAAATTTTGTGATTGTTGGTTTGGAATGCTGACTCGTTTTGTATACACTCATTTTTTTAGATCAGAACTGAATTTTGACATGACCCGAGTCTCAAGTTATTCAAATGCACAATTAATTCTAGGAAAAGTTCTATTATACCAACACACACATGTACACACAATTAAAAAAAACCCTAGTATAAATACTTTGATGCTAACAGCTAGCTGTGTGTATTAACATTTTCCCCAAAAGGCGGTGGATTATCTTAAAAAAGTACTTACATGTAAGTATTAATGGCTGTTTTCATCACAGGGTTTGCAAAACATACAGAAAACAATTATTTTTATTAAGCTGATTAATTTTAACTACTAGAAGCACTTTGAGAGAGCAAACTTATTTTATGCACCACGCTAAAGGATGTCTGCTTTTGCAAACAATCACATTCACCCCAATACTTCACCCAATCCTATATGTTATAGATATAATTATCAATCAAAAACCATTTTTGACAAAACAGTACTAGAATGACTTTTTTAAATAAAATCTACAGGTAACCGTGATATACAAGGCCTTTGATATAGCTCTGTGTTTCTTTTTGGCAAGTTACAAACACCTTTGAAATAATGGCTGTGTTTGGACATCATTTATGTATTTGTATCCCACCTTTATTATTTTTTATAAACAACTCAAGGCAGCTAATATATTTAACACATCTTCCTCCTCCTATTTTCCCCACAAGAGATGAGTTGGGCTGAAAGAGAAGGACTGGCCCAAATCATCTCACCAGCTTTCATGGCTAAGGTCGGACTAGAACTCATGACCTAGTGAGCATGGGAACCATGACTAAACTAAACATGGAATCTCCTTCTAGTCTTCAGACCAGCCTTTGGTTTCTAATGACCCTAATAAGCCATCTATGTCAAGGATACAACTCTGCAGCTCTGGCCTCCTGTGATGCCAAGCAAACCATAGGATGTTTCTGTAGGTAATTTTAGCCCCTTGGAATCGGAAAGAGGAATTGAGCCAAAAGGCACACCAAAACATTGTTCCTTCTGGCTTAGTTTGGTATCCATTCAAGAGACTTATTTATCAAGTTATTTATCAAGAACAACCCTGAGCTACAAATACTCCGTTCTGCAGGTACTGAAAATACAGCCTGGCAAAACAGAAATCCCAATCATCACGTGAAACCCTCCAAATGCCATTCTCAGCCTCAGGCCTGCTTGTTTTCTAATCTACATATTTCTCCACTATTTGATCCTCTGTATTGATCTGTGATAGGCATGCATTTGTTAATCACCCCAAAGCTCCTGTTGCTTCATGGCTGAAGCTATTTTTTCAGTTCATTCATTTTAAAGAAGGAGGCCTTGTTTAAAAGGGGAAAAATGCATCTGTTGGCTTTTAAATACGATTAAAAACAACGGACAGAATATTCCCTGTGTGAGCCGATGTTTCTTCACGGAGAAGCAGACTCTGATTAATGGTAAACGACAGGAGGTGAGACAGATCCCTTCACATGATATTAAAGAATTGATATAAATATAGGAAAGCAAGTAACACTTAAAAGCGTAGCGCATAAATTCTGCCCTTGATAATTACCAGCTAGCTATCAGGTTTGGGCTTTAAGTTTTATATTTAAAATAACCGTCTTCAAACTAACTCCGTGAAATGATGTAATACCACTGGTCAGCCAGATGAGAAACTGAGGCACTGAAGCAATAGAAGTATTGGACACTCCCCCATTAAGGGGCTATCATCTAAAGCCAGCCCTAAAGACCTCCCAAGAAGGTGCCCCACCACTCAGAGAACTTGTAAGATGTTCAACTGTGGTCACCACAGATTCTCTAGCTGCAAAATAGGCTTAAATTAATGTTTTATCAACAATAGTTTTCTTTAAGTCTTCTCTTCTAAAATGAAGAACAGGCCTCTGTGGATATCAGAACATTTGGTCAATATACTGATTGGAAACCAACTTACATCGCTTCAAGTTCTGGAGGTGCTGAATGCAACTTAGCTTGAATTTTGTACTTTCTGAACTCTCTGATGATGAATGATCATGATGATTATGCACAAGAAACCTTAATTCTTTTGATGATAACCTGTGATCCTGGATTTCCTTTTGTAAGAGGATAAATCAAATAGCTTAATCCCAATCTCCATTTTTCAACACTCACAATGTGATGTTGAGCTAGTCCCATCTTTCAGTCTTGATACAGCTCAGCTTTTTTCTTGATACACCGTTGACCATCTATAGAGTCAGTTAATTTATTCCTACTGCTGCATCTAATAATAAAACTGCTATTAGATGACACTGCTTCTGGTAAAAGATGAGATGATCTCATGGCTGAGTCATCAGCCTAGGACCACCTTCCATATTCATGTCCATCCTCCTCTCCATTTGCAACGAGTTGTTAGCAAATGTCAGCTAAGCTATCTTCATTTTGGTGCTGAAACTTTTTTTTTTTGGAGTGCTCCACACACCTTTTATGCA
>JANHZU010001781.1:157147-171453 GCA_032468055.1 Acrochordus granulatus
CTTCTCATGCTAAAAACGAAGACAAAAATCAAAGGCCATGAGACAGATGGAAGAACAATGAGGTATACTCTCCAAAAGGATTAAATGTCCCTGATTTAAATCTCACATCAACCATGCACAAGTTAAATCAGTTTAGGAACTTTTATGCAAAGCAGTTCAAAGATTTGGAATGCGCTATGTCAATATAAAGATCAGAGCAGCTGAAAAGATTTTGGAAGAGCAGGCAGCCAAAATCAGCTCAGTTTTCAATGATGTAGTTGCAGTTGGCAAACTTGGTGCCTTTGTGCCAAAAGCAGTTAGGTTTCATCAGACTAAGACTTGAACCAGAAGACACGCAGGCAAAGATTCAAGGACATCACTCTTGATCAGATTTTTTTTAACTGAAAATACTAGAAAAAGTCTTAATAATGCAGAACATGAGCTATTGCAAATCATAAGATTCAAAAAATATGTAGCCCAGAACCAAGATTCAAATTTTATATCTTTTTCCAGCCTTTATGTTATAATAGGCTGAAAGCTGCTCTAGTTGAAGTTCTGGATTGTTCCCGGAACAGATTAGACTGCTTTTAGGAATTTCATTTCTGACTTGCCCACACTGTGCTCTCTTAACTATTAGGACCACAAAGTTTTGAACACTAAATATTTAACTTAGTTCTATGCTGAAAATAACTTCTGATTTGATATCATTCCCATTCCATCTTATTAAAAAGAAATTGAAGGGAGACAGAGATCCCAAAAAGTAAGCGTGATGAGCAGTGCATTTCTGGTTGGTGGGATTCAGGTTGATTGCACAGATCTCCAGCTCTGAAACAGTCAAGAGACACTTATATCTTTGTCAGCCCTTCAAGGTACTCCAGATGAGGAAATAGATTCCACCAGGAGATTAGAACTACACATTAGTAAGAAAGGTGTGAGTCAAACACTCTTCTGAGTCTGATTGCATTTCTCCTCCTTTTCCAGCATGGAGTCAAAGGGCAGCCAGCCTGAGTCTATTCAAAGCATTCTTATGCAACTGTTGCTGTCTTAATGATTTCTGGATAATTACTCCAAGGTCATCTCCATGACTCCTTACACCCTCTCTCTAAAGGTAATATTCCAAGTTTCTCATAATTTAATACCATGACATCCCAAGTTTCTCATAATTTAATGAAATCTCAAGAAAAGATTTGATGAGGGAATTTCTCCCATGGACAGCTTTTGGTAGACAGATCTTCAGATCAAAAAAGTGCCAGAGAGTCTGCAAAATGATGGGAAGATGTAACCAAATACTGTAACCATCAGTTACATCTTTCATCATTTCCAAACAATAAAACAGGCTTTTGAAAAATCTAATGTAAAATGTAGCTTCTAATGCAGCTTCTAAAATGTAACTTCTAAGCATATTGAAAATGAAATAGAATAACAGAAACCTCTCAAGGAGAAACTTTTGGGTTTGTTTGTTTTACAAAACTGAAAGATGCATTTTAGCACAGTATTAGATTAAATCTAAAAGCCTCTAAAGCGACAGAGCATATCAGATCCATCCGACACAATTGATTTTACACCAGGACGGTTCTTGTTAAGCACAAATAGCAAAGTTGATTCCACGCAAAGCACACCACTGAATTAATGCAATTAATAAAATCATGAACGTGATCAAATTGAAAAGGATCCCAAAGGTCATTCCTATCAGTAACTCTGACTCATCATCTCTTCCAGGCAGATACGGATCAAACCCCCTTGTTTAAAAATGCAACCAATTCATTGGGCAGACACTTGGTAAGAAGAGATGAAGAAATTCAGTCACTTGTTCAAAAGCTTGCATTTCTCATGAAATTTCTCATTTTTCATGAAATTTCTCATTTCTCCAGAACTATAAGTGTCCTTCGACTCCCAAAATTTCCAATCATTTAAAACTAGTTTATGAATCATCTGGTTTGACTAATTTAGCAATCCAACTTGTCCTGAATTGCAAGTAAATGAAAATCATTCCGAAAACAATCACTCTGAGTTTGAACAATATACATACATCAGAGCAGATATTATACTGGAAGAAAGAAGTCTATGCTTTGTGAGTAGAAGAAAAAAGTATGCTTCTTCTAAGGTGCTTTCCACGATTCACTTTTTCCCCCCAAGTGTTGGCATTACAAAATATGTCTTTGTATATATTCACTGGCCAATTATTCAGGAGTTCCATCTTAGTCACTAATTAATTGATTAACATTTTAATTAATTTATCTCAGTGATTAATTGATTAAATGTGTGACAGTCAACTTGGTCACGTATTCTTCCATAAGAATTCTCTAAGCTTGCCATCTCTTGGAAATGTTCTGGAAGAGAATTACAGAATCAAAAATTAAAGGGAAAAATCAATCACAAAAAGAACAAAAACATATGCATTGTTCATTATCATAGATCTGGAACAATTTAAGAGGCCGAAAATCCAGTTCCTTAATTTATGGGAGAATGCTTCAGAAGTTAACTTTCCTAATTAGGGTTATTACCCACCAAAAATAGACAGCAAAACTTTGAAATGTCAAAATCTGCTAGCAGTTCAGATTATGCCACACAGTAACATACAGGTTAGCCAAACCACAATACCAGAAACATTTGCATTTTCCTGCTGTTCTCAAGAATTCATAGCTTGAGCTTTCAAAATTTTGCCAATATATTACTGCCTGCAGCACAGCTCAACTTTTCACAAGTTTCTTAGGCTGAGATTTATCCCTTTTCGTCTCTTGTCATGTTTCAGAAATCATTCTTGATTCAACAGCTCAATTAGCCAGCCTTTCTGTTTTAAAGCAGAAGTGCCAATTCCTGTTAGAAATATGCAAATCCCAGCAGATCCAATCTGCATCACTCTCCAGACCCAGGTTAAAAGATTGAGCTTCTTCTGAAGTCACAGCCAATAACTGACTTTCTTTTTTCATTTTAAAAATGAAACTCTGAATTCTAAATCAGGATTCACCTCCCTGAACTTAATAGAGAAGTGTTAATACTGTAAGCAACATGATTGGGAAAGGTATTGTAAAACAATTGAATGCCATCAATATTAACAATCCATCAAGCGCTCTAAATGGAATTCTACTGATATCATCACAATTCCAAGAAGGTTAGTTCTGAAAGTGATCCTGGTTAATCTACCAGATTACTTGAATGGATCTTCTTGTTCTCTTTAAATACTATTCTGAACAGATATGAGAAGAAGTGATGCTACTCCAGGTTCTACACCAAGCTTGATGGAATCCTGGTCAGGAGGAAGACTGAGATTTAAAGCAGATCAAGGGAAGAAGTGGTCAACGTGAGGTCTAAAGGCAGATATGACCTTTCCCATAAGTTGTGCAACCTTCAGACTAAGTTCATATGAATGAACCATTCAGACACCCAATCACAGGTAACTATCCTTTCCTTGGTGATTTGATAGAAAGAGTGGGAGTATAGGAAAAAAGAAAATAGTGAGATTTAAGAAAAATGGCTGACTTTCCCTAGTTCCAGAGGGAAAACCTCCTCCAAATTTTCCTAACAGTTTTTATTCAATTCGATGACACAGAATTTTTGTTTAGAAATTATTTTATAGAGATGACAATTTCAGAGTCATTATTTCTCATGAGTGGAGGATGGCATTCTTATACTAGTGGGAAGGTGGTTGAAAGATGTGTATAAATATAAATATCCTGTCTTTTCCTGTGCAATCATCTTTCCAGCTGTCTGCAGTCTCCCTGGTTTTCTACGCTTTCATTCAATTTTAAGGCGAGGTATCAGCAAGAACTGTTCTCACTGAGCTTCTTCAGGAACAACTGGTCAGAGTTCCTTCCATTCCTCCTTCACCTTTGGTGGGGATTTTTAAAAAAAAACATTTGTGTCCAACAATCACTTCAACAAGTTTATTTCTGCCTCCTCCACCAGCTTGTAGATGTTGGACTATAGCTTCCAACATAAAAACAGTTGCCTACCCCTAATAGAGAGTAATAACACAGGTTGAACTTGTTGCCTTAGGATGCTTAACATCATTACACTTTGGCATCTGCCTAAAACTGAAAGTAATTGCTTCCAAGTATGATTCTCACAGAGTTCTTTTTAACAAGATTTATTGAGAAGAAAGGGAAGTGGTTACAAGAATTCCAGCAAATTCTGCCTTCAGGAATTGACAGCATGTCACTAAATAAAATAAATAAATTAGGGGAAAGACTTTTTGATCTTCTTTCTAACAGCCTTCTTAAATGAGAAGAGGAGGTGGGTCTTTTCAATCAAAATAGAAAAGCTTGCAGCTAAGTGCTTTCTTAACAGATTGGAAACCTTTATCTAGGAAACACTGTTATACAATATATTACTAGCAATCTGCACTAGCCTTTCTATTTGTGTTCTTTTGTTTAATTGAACATTTTGAAAAAAATATAGAAATAAGAATATGAAAAAATAAAAAATAGAATACAGATAAATACACCAGGGATTTAAAAATGCCATAGACAATATAGCTTTCTAAAATATCTTTAAATAGCTATGAATATATATTTTATATCATATTAAGGGGAAAACAATCACTAACTCTTAAGCTAAAAATGAATATCAAAACCCATGACACCAAAAAAAAAAAACCCAAGTCACCAAATGGAACTGTAAGCAGTAAGAAATTCAGATTCTGTTACTAAAAATCTGTCCTGATTTAAATACCTCATAACATTCTACAGATAGATCAACCGGTATTTGGGATGTAATACCAATCCACATTTTAGATTGTAATTTAAGAATGGTTACCAGACTGAGCTGAAATTTGTGGCAGGTTTGTTTTTAAGATCAGAAGTTAGTCTAGACATTAAAGCATATTCTTACACCTTAATTAGCCATTCTTCCACTGAATGTGTCAGATTATTTTTCCAGTATGAAACAGAGAGTATTCCTTCAACAGTTATATTTAGAGCCAATTCAATGTACTTTGATAGGATATATAGTACAGTTTAATGAAGTTTAATAGGAATATTGCCAGTTGAAATGCAACTTTGTTTTATACTGGTGTAAATTGTTTTCCAGAATTGTTGAGCTTTATAGCATTGCCATCAAAACTGCTCCCACCTGCTCATTAAATTTCTAGCAATTTCTTGAAATTGAATTATCCACTTTAGCAATCAAAACTGGAGTACTATACCAACATGAAAATATGCCCAATTTCTCCTAATATTTAATATATTTAATATTATTCTGTCCCCATTTATTATGTACCTCTCAAAACCTGGAAAAGGATATTTACACTTCCAATGTAACTGAAAGGATAGAGACTTTAGAATTGGGGTTCCTAACTCTTACAGAATTCTCTCTTCTCATTTATTCTTCCAGGGCCAACTTGATCTACCTCTTGATAGCAATGCTAAGTATGCAATTGTTGATAGAAAGTTATCCAATTCATGCCTGTCAAACATAAGCCAGAAAAAGAGCCAGGCACAGATGTCCATAATTTTCCGTATTTTGTAATTCATGAAATGCCTGCAGTGAGGAAATCACAAACTAAAATATGCAGATTATGTGAATGTCTGCACAAAAATGATTTTTTAAAAAATCACTTAAGAAAAGTATGCATATTAGAAAAGGACTGCACAAATGCACTCTGAAATATATGTATGGATATTTGTGCAAATCCCTTTCTTTTGCTATTGCCTAATTGTATAAAATGATGTGGAAACAGGACTAAGATGATTGAAAAAAGGAACCTCTAGAAGCTAGGCGAAACCCCAAAATAACTTTAATTTTTATTTAAAAAAACATTATGGGGCATATATATATATATATACATGCACATGAGTTATCAACTGTTTCTCTGTTGATAAATTCATTTCTTATTTTGTGCTTAGCCATGAGCTATTAGCTATGTTTTCTTGAGCTACAACTGGCTATATGTATGCCTTCGGTAACAGCAGTTTGTTCAACAAGCCACAGTTGGCTAGCTTCCTACCCTGAGCCTAGCTAAAAGCCTACAAACTGCCTTCGGACCCTTGCAATATCCACCCAGAGCTCGTGTGTCCCCATGCCTTGTACCAGATATGAAGATATCACAGCATCACATGACTGATACAAACAACGTAATTTGCAGCATTTGCATGGCGGGTGATGAGATGCACCACACCATTTGCCTCTCTCCTGCTGACACCCATGCCTCGGGCTGCATTCATCTTATTTTTCACAAAATGTTTATGGGTGGCTGTTGGGTATCGAATGCATGCTCTAAGGTAGGCAACCCTTTTGCAAATAGCCAAGTTTCATCTCAGCTAGAGCGACTGGCGTGTTCTCTCTCACCTCCTCTCAAAGCCTCATTCCAACAGACGTGACGCGATAACGCAGCAAGCAAAGCCCAGGAAGCTGGCCCAGGAAGAATGAGTGGGAAGGCAGAGACAAAAGGTGGGAACGCTTTGAAACTCCGAGCCAGAAACTCTTGGAGTTTCCTGAAAGCTTCCTACGGATCTGCCTCTTAGTCTGACTTTGCCCTCCACAACCCACTTGCTGCTCAGAAAGATAGTGAACCTAAAAGCAGCCGCCGAGTAGAAGCAGAGCGAAGATATATGACAGAAAGTTAGAAGTCCATGTCAGGCCTTTCAGGCAAACAATAAATATTACTTCTGCTCGTAATCAGAGTTTTCTCCGGCCTCGTCTTTGAATGTTGAACCTTTTTCAATTAATTAAAAACTATGTGCTGAAGAGTGCATATTTTATCAGCCCTCAGCTGCCTAAGTGTCGAGCAAAAAACCCCAGTTCTTTTCTTCTTTCTCTCTCTCTCTCTCTCTCTCTTTTTCCAGGCAACCCAGAGCAAGTACTTGCAAGGGTCATATCTTTTTAATTATCTTTTCTCTCTTTGATTAATTATTCCGTCTGACAATAGCGTGTTTCTAATGCTATTCACCTGCCTTTGATGATTGACAACTTTTCTGTCTGATTCAAAGCAAACAGCTGCTGCCACCACTGCCTAGCAACCAGCCTGTGATGGATGAGCCGCAAAGATGGATGGCTGCAATAAATCATGTCTCCAGCTATAAAACTGGGGTGGGGGGGCTGGTGGGGGGGTAAAAAAAGAGGGATAAGAATAAAAAGTGACAAAAACACTTGCATACGCACTACACAAGGCTTCTTCCCATGCGTGCACTCAGCTCAGCTGCTGGCCCATCGCACCTGGTCTGGACACAGCCTCTATTAATAGCAAAGTTTTCTAATCTGGCAGCGATGCCATTTGCTTCAAGGTGTGTTTACAACTGTTTCAGCTATTTGCTTCGTGTTCTGCCAATTACCTACCACGCCAGAAGGGACAAGGGGAGGCCTTCAAACTTTCTCAGTTTCTTCTCCCACAGGCCTTTGGAGGAAGCACTCCCATGTGCAGGAGGATACAGCTGGTAAGAAAAGGACGGGGGTCTGTCTTTCTTTGGCACAAAGCAGCCCTTTTTAAAAAAAAAATGTTTCTAAAGCACGATGGAACATACTCTGATTCCACTTCCAATGTTCTTCCATTTACCCCGGGAATTCACCATTCCAGCCTTCCTTCTCTGCCGGTCATAAGCTCTGCCTTTCCTGGGTTCAGTCAGCGTCCCTGTTGGAGAACAGCTTGGAACCCATGATCAGATAAAACAGGATGAGCTAACTAGTAAAAACTGCAAAATTTTGCAAAGTTTCTTAAAAAGGCAACTGGACTTTAGCTACAAGATGTTCTTGGAGACATTTCGCCTTCTATCCAGAAGGCTTTTTCAATTCAAGTCCAGTTGCCTTTTTAAGAAAGTTTGCAAACTTTTTTTTTTTTTTTGCAGTTTTTACTACTTATCATGACCTGGATTAATGAGGATGTTCATAGACATCAGGATGGGCTAATCTCGGCATTTTTGTGTGAAGTATCCTAAAAGAAGAGAAATTCTTGTCTGCAAGGCAGGTCTTCACTAAAGAAGGTCTGATGTTTTCTCTTTACAAATGAAAATATTTCTTTGTGAGTCGGGTTGCTGGACCGAGCACACAATCTTATATACAATCCCTTCTGCACGTACCCCAAAGCTTAAAAGTTTTTCAGGTTTGCACTAATGTAAATATGGGGGGAAACAGAAGTTTGAGGGCATTTTTCAATGATTGGCTATGAGGATAAAAGAGGGGAAGGCAGTGACCCTCCCTCAAAAATGTTTGTTACTTCTATTTTGATCCAGGCAGCCACACCAATGGCAAGAAATGCATGCCAAAAGTTGTGATTTCTAGCCACAGGACAGATGGAAGCAAAGGGATTACAGTATTTGTGGAAATAAAAAGACTTTCTGAAATGCACAGATGTACGACTATAGATACATTTTCTTCTTTTCTTCCTATGTTGCTCAAGATTCCCACTTCTGCTAAACTCAGAGTGTTGCTCTTATTCTGTTTATCTTTCTTATACACATTCACACACATTTCTTTTCCACAAGAGGAAACCAGAAAAGATATAGCAAAATGCATTTGTGGAGGAAATGAAATAGCACAGCTGCCCTAACAGAATTTAAAATTCTAATCCAAGCATCTTAACCACACCTGTCTTTTGTACATGAATACCAAAAAGTAGAAGAAAAGCTTAACTGGCATGGGTTAAATAAGCTTAAGACAAGTCTGGGCGGCCTGTAGCCTGATGAGCCTTTGAGATACCTCCTTCAACCATCTCCATGTTGCATGGCCAAAATCAGGTGGCTGAAGTCCACACATAAGGATTAAGAGGAGAACATTTCAGCCCTATCCATTCCAATGACAACTGTACCATCAGCCATCTCCCTGGAAGTCTTCAAAGATAAATTATTTAAATAATAATAATACTAATGCAGCCTTAGCACAGAAATTGGTTGATGCATTAGATTAAATATTGGGGTATTATTTATTTATGCAACTTATCACTTGGTCAGTTCTAAAAAGAATCTGAGCGCTTATAAGAATGTAAAAATAATATTGTATTTGTCTTAACATTCTTTAATTTGTATTAACATTCTTTAATACAAAGAATTAAAGAGAGGAAATAATTAGACTCCCAAACCCAAAGTGCCCCCTCAAAGAATGATTCAAATTTTAAAAATCAAATTAATTTAAATAAATAAATATACAGACAGATGTCATTCTTCTAGCTTCCATGCAATATTCCCAACTGTCATTTGATAGCTGGGATTGTTCAGCTGGAATTACATGGCTAAAGGCTGAAAAGTATAGTATAGTTTTCAGGTGCTTCACAGTCAGTGGGGATTAATAACATTCATGTGTGATGCTGATATTTAGCAAATTTCACTCATCAAAATACAAATGTGAAACATCAGTGCAAAGGTTTGGGGGATTTCCAGTAAGAATGTATTCTGTTGGACACTTGTATTCCAATGTATACAAATCCACTAAAATGTGCTGCTTTCTGTTGCTTGCGTGATAGCCTTCCCTCACGCTTGATGCTGATCAAGTCTACCACATCTTCCCCAATCCACCTAAGAGTGACTCGAGCAAAGGAAAAGGAGAATAAAGAAAGAATCCCATCATCTCATATGTAAATATATGGTTATTAAGAGATGGATGAGAAGAAGAGGAACGTCTTATTTTGAGTCTTCTGGTCTTGGTTTAGTTTGGGCTTTTCCAGTTCAGACACATGGAATTCAACGGCCTACATTCTCAGCAATAATCATGTTGGCAGGAAATTCAAAGAGTTGAAGTCCACACATCTGGAGGGCAGTCCAGACGTAGAAAAGGTAGCCTACCTTTTCTGAAATTACCTTGACAATATTGATATCCTCAGCAACGTAGGATTTTTCTGTATATCCCCTAACAAATAATAGATATCCCTTTCCTCTCTGGTTCTTGGCTCTATGCTAGAGAGAGAGAAAGCTACTGTTATGAAACTTGTGGATCAAAATGTGTGGTAAACAAATTAAAAAATGTCCCATTTTCAGAATTCTCTAAGGATCAGATGTACTGGTTTGACATAGGGCACATATTTACTTTGCTGGAAGCCGCCTAGAGATGCCTCTCGGGCGAGATCGGCAGCATATAAATTTAATAAATAAATAAATAAAAATATCGACTTCTTTTCTATGGTAGAATGATCTTAATTCATTAATTAATCAACCTTAATGTTACCTTGTTTAGTGAAATGACACAATTCATGCCTAAAGTACTGAAGTGATATTACTGGAATATAAATAACATACTGTTCATAGCAACTCAAAGCACTGCTTACACACAGAGACACAAAATGACATCTGCAACAAGTTACTATGCCATCAACATGACATGTGTCATGGCATTTTTGCATAGGTAATGCCATCATTACATCTGACACAAGTATCTAAGTCATCTGTGAGACGACATTATGACACACATGTTATCGTTTGTCCCTACCCTTCTTGCCTTGCATATACACAAACACACAGTGGGAATTCTCCATAATTAAGGCTGTGGACATTCTACTCCACTCATCCCTCTTCCGGGTTTCTGGGCTTTTTTCCCCCAATCAAATATTCAACCGGCATTCAATAAGAATTTAGCTATTTGGGTCATTTTACCTCTGTATGTCCTGTTGGTTAGAAATTATGGTTGTTGCAATCCCAAAGCTATTTAGAGGGCACCAAGTTTGGGAAGGAATATATATTCACCTTATGAGTGAAAAAGCAAGAGAGATGCACCCACAGATGCTTACAGGCAGTTCATCTTTGGCAGATCAATGTGATTATCTCAGTTCACACATGCCCGGGCACATGGAGGATAGAAGAAGCACTAACATGGGCTACGTTCCCTGCCTGCTGCAAAAGTTGGATATCTTCACACTTTTGGAGCTCACTTTCTTTTCTCAACCAGCTTCTCACTTGTTTCTCTTTAGCATCCATAAAATGAATGAATGGCAAAAATAAAGATCCCCAATATAGCACACAAACTTTTGTTAAACTACACATATTCCTAGAACATAGCAATACAGTATTTGATTCTCTGACTCAACGGTGTTGTTTCAGTCAAGTGGGGCTGTTTGATCTGCAGGGACATGGAGTCAATTCATGCTGTTTGCACTTAGCCTCTGCCAATGACACTACTCTGGATGGATCTATAGATTACATGCCTGCCTCTGCCCTGAAGACAACACAGATCAAAGGATTTTTATCTCTGGAAAGCCCACTCGATGGGTAAGAAGTGGAACGCGCAGACTTATCTCATTTCACATTTCAGATCTGTAAACAAGCTGCTTCTTGATTCTCCCTTGAAATTTGCTCTGTACAAAAATCCCTGTACCATATGATCAAATACAAAAAATGCACTGCGTTAGGCAACATGGAGAACAAATTGTTAATTTGGGGAAAAGCTGGCACAAAACATGCAGATTTTAGAGCTAATTTTAAAACGTATTCTCCGGAGTAGCAAATAGAACTCAAGGGTTCAGGAAAACAGACAAAATGAAATTGAAATCGACAGATTGGTAGTCAGGGGGCTTTTTCATTCCTATGACTCAGTGTCACCTTTGCGCTAGATATGCAAAACGTGATCCCTTGGAAACGTAAGCCACTGTACTAGAAACCTTCCTGGGTTTTTTTACCCCAAAATCTCACACACAGGAATTTAAATTTGATATGGGCCAGACAAACAAATCAAAGAGTCTAATTCTCAAGTTATTTGCAGGACTTCTTGAAAGCAGCCTTTCATATCCTCAGGCATGCTGTAAATGCAGAATTCCTACAACCTCGGAATCCTAGGAAAGGAGCATTTGATTTTCGGGGAAGCCTATGTCAAGTTTGTTGTCAGAGAAAAAGGATTCTACCTATGGAGCAGATTTCGAAATAATAGAAATGCGCTTGCACTACATGCTGAACCACGCACTAACTAAAAATATTTTAGCCTCTGTGGTTAGTTTAGAGTTCACTGTATCGTGGTAAGCCAACTGAACAAACCAAAATTAAATGTAGGTAAGTTTTTGCTTTTGAGTATTCAAACAATCCAGGATCCATATCTGGAGTTCCCAAGGACTACTGTACTCCATAAGCTCATCCAGGAAGATGCATCCCAGGAAAATTTACAGGTTAACATGGATACCCTTTCCCTGATAAGTCTAGCTGAAGACCAAGGCAGGCAGCTTGCATGCAATCCCACGGACCTGGTGATAAAAGATCTCTCTTTTCGTCTTCAACCGTGAAGAATCACTAACAGTATTGGGTTAGAACTTGATTTCCTGAAATTGCAACTCTCTGTTGGAAATTTTAAGCGCTGCAGTCCCATCCTATCACATCTGATGGATACCCCATCAGGGAAGGCCAGCTGAGAGAGGCAAAACTGATAATATGGCTACTTCATACTTTACCGATTTCTTGATCCTGGTGGCACACGTGTCTGTGCTGTTTCCATTATGAATACAGTGTACTGTAATTATTAAATACAATATATGGTTCTCACACTACCATGCTAACACATTCAGAATTCTCCCAAATTTAAGGCTTCACTGTACTTGACAATGGTGATGAGCTACACAGAGGGGGAATAAAGCAGTATAGCATCCCATGAACAGTGCCAAAAATATAACATTACTTGAGTCAACCACAAAGAGACCCAGGTGTGAGAGGACATTAAGTTGGGCAAAGCTTAAGAACTATCAACTGATGTTTTTAACGCTAGATTTCAAAACGGAGAGGAGTGTCTTCTTTGGCATTCCATTCTGGTTTGTGCTCCAATGTTTTGACACACAACAGAAATTAAAGTTGGCAAAGAATGACTTCCCTGTTACTAAGCTAACCTTCACTTTCATAGGTTCGCTGTATTTTCCAGGCCATCCCGGAGAAATTTCACTAGTTCTACTCAAACATGGTTGGCTTTCCTTGAAATTCCTCAGATCCCTGTTCAGAAAGACCTCTAACAACTTCATAGTTCGCCAAGTCCAACATTTACACACGTAACTCTGCTTTTATTCTTTTACCTGTTTACCTAATTATTACGATCCCAAGATGGTTATCACGAGCCCTTTTTGTTTTCCACACATACAAATTGTTTGATTCCTTAGAAACAAGATTAAGGGCTCCTGTACAACAATTGACTGGTGGTATCTGGGAACAAACAATGAGAGAAAAAGTGCAGCTGAGCATTGAAGGGGGAGAAGAGAGAGGAAAAAAGTCCATCCATCAAAAATGTGGACATTTAGACCTCTTGATGCCCCAGCTCCTCTGACTCTCAAGTTACAGCTTTCTGCGGTAAGTCTAAATAATATTCAAAATGATAAATGGCGCCATACTCCCGCTATCCACCATCAATCTTTTTTTAAGGAACATCCATCTTCAAATCATGTATGTCTGAATCGAGTGACGCAGGAGCACTCCTAGATTCATTTACACAACCTCCAGCTCTTGGAAGGATACCTGTCCATGATAGCCTTCCTCCTTTAACTGAGATGTCAACCCCCAAAGAAAAACAGGGGGGAAAGGAGGAGTGGTTAGAAGTTGACCTCAAGCTTAGAACTAAGCAGGTCAATCCATCAACCCTTCCTTTTGCTCCGAGAGCACATCTACCTGCTCTCGAGGCCGCCCCGCTATAAGAAGCTGGTCTGAACGGAGCTTGACGGTCCCGCCGCCCCCTCCCCGAGAATTCCCTGGGATTCTGCATCCGGCCCCCTCCCTGTCTCGAAACGCACCCCCTCCCCGCTGTTTGGCAGGCTGCGTTTGATAAATGACACCTGTCATTCTGTCACTAGGGAAGGGTGGGTCAGTGATATATAGCTCTGCTGAAACGGAAATCGAGTCTTTGGCACAGCGCAGCGCTTCTCCACCAGGATTTCGTTTCTCAACTCTAAAAATGAAATCTACTGTGTTTCAAGTGGTTCAGGAAGGACAAACTGACAAGAGGCCGTGGAGTTTGTGCATTCCCTTCCTCCTCCCTCAAGGGTTCGGTTGTGTTTTGTTTTTAAATCCTTTCCATGCTTTCTGCCCCCACCCACCAAGAGAGAGAGAGAGGTAGTCCAATCTGCTGATGGGAAACTGCCCCCTCCCCCCAAAAAGTGAAAGGAGGGAGGGAGGGAGAGAGAGCTTGAAGAACATGCATCGATCAAAGTCCTTGGCAGTTATGATCCATGCTAAAAAATGTTAAATGTGATTTTTATTTATTATTAGGGAGAGGCAACGGGTGGGGGAGAAGGTGAGGAGAGGGAAAGGGGGCTGCGCTGGGAGAGAGTGCAATGCCAAGACCACAAGCAAGCCTGACACTGAAAGCAAGATAAAAATTAGCATGTTTGAAGTAATTGTCCCACAGCTTGACACCAGCATAGTAAATTTTAAAAAGGAAAAAATGTGTCAGGCACACGTTCGTTTCTTTCCCTCCCTCCCTCCCTCCCCTCCTTTCCTCTTCCCTTCCCTCCC
>JANHZU010001781.1:189209-202377 GCA_032468055.1 Acrochordus granulatus
ATTCATTGCCTGTATATTTGGAGGAAAGTCACAGAGGTGATTTTAGAAGTGGATTGGCTATAGTGGTTGTCTGAATCCTAAAGGATGCAATCAAAGGCTTTTATTCCTGCTGGCTTCAAGAGCATAGGTACACCAAAAAGGAGAAAAAGGACAAACATCACACAGACACACAGACACACAGACACACAGACAATATTCTTATATTATTTTTTTCTGTTGGATCTCTTCATTTCCACCACTTACTTTTTCTCTGAACCGAACCAATGCTTCTGTAATCCCCAATGCTTGTCTATTTTTCTACAGCTAAACCACCTTGCACAGGCAGCCTTATGCAGGTATCTACATAGTTTGTTTTGTGTTCATACCGGGGTCTTGTGACCCACAGACTTCACCACCGCTGAAGCTCATTAACGGCACTTCTGGGCAATACGTGCGCTTCCTTGCTTAAGGAAGTGAAGCTGTAATCCTACTTGGACTTGCTCGGGAGTAAGCGCCCCGGAAATCCACGGAGTGGAGAACCGCGGAAGTATTCGCAACGTCTGGGGGGATTGGGGAGAAGCAGAATTCGCAGCCTTCCGAAGCAGCACCTGGCTCTTTGCTGGCTTAGCTTAACCCGCAACTGCGTCACAACCCTAGGCTTTTGCAGAATGATTTAGCATCCAGGAAGAGGAGATCCGGGCCTCGCCTTGAGAGTTCGAGCTTCCTTTCCTTGCCTCGGTTCCCTTTAAAAAGATGCTCTTAGTCTTTTTCTCTCCACAAGTGACTCCCAGCGCTCAGGGCCGGGCGAAAGAAGGAGAGAAAAAAAGAACCACTCCAGATCTGAACTTGAGTCCAAACTCTCTGGCTTTCAGCTTTTTCTCTGCCTTCTCCTGCTGAGGTCGATTGTGCGCGGCAGCCTCTTCCATCAGGCCAGGCACAGCTGGAGCACATGCCACAAAGAGCAGCGCTATGAGAGCAGAGAAGGGGAGGCTCACTCCAGGATAAATTTGCAAGTTTTTTTTTTTGAGTGGGGGAGAAAAATCTAAAACTTCACCTCTAAAAAAAGAGCAAATCTCTCGGGAGCAGTGCTTTCTTTCTCAGATCCTGGTTTTCTGAGTGCTGCTGCAGCTAAGTCCCCCACCACCACCACGCGCGCACACAGGCCGGTTCTACTGACATCCCCGAGCAAAGGCACCCCAGTCAATCTGCGATCTGTATACTTTACAGGCAGAAGTGGAGGTTTGCCCTCCCTCCGCCCAGTTGAAACCTGGGAACCTATGCTTAATGCAAAGGTACTCCCCAACCCCAACCCCAGGCCAGTTTTTCCTTTGGTCACATTAGGTTCAAATAGTTCGGGGCTGGCAAGAGGAGGAAGAAAATGAGAGCCAGAGGAGGAGGAGGACCACTTTAAAAACGATTGACTATTACTGGAAAGAAGAGATGCTCTAGTGGCAGTGTTGGATAGGTATAATTGGCCAGAAGGAAACAGATCAGGGGTGGTGGTGGGGGGGAAGAAATCCCAATCTAGGTAGGCCACTTTAGACAGGAGCAGAATGCCTTTTAGAAGTCCTGAAGAGATGGTCCACTAAACCCCCTTCGGAGGTTGTTGGGGTTTCTGTTTGTGTTGGGTCACTCTGCCCTGGGAAGGGGAAGGAAGCAGCAGCTCTGATTTGGGGCACAAGTGGGCCCTGAATGGCCATGGCCACCTTTCTGGGATCTCCAATTGAGGACACCTAGCCAGGTTTGGCACCAAACTGCTGCCTAAAAAATGATCTGGTTAGAGAAGAGAGAGCAATCCTCAATTGTCTTTGTCAGTTTACTTTTTGGACCCACAGCTCTGATCAGAAAGTGCTTGGAAGATTCAGGTTTAAAATATTTAAAAGAAAAGAGGAGGGTGCTGAGCTGACAGAATTGAAGACTGGAAATTCTGCGTCTTTCTTACTCCAAAGCAAATATGTTCCCCAAAAATCTCACATAAATGAGGAAAAATTAAGCAACTGAGGCTTCTAAAAGACTCAGCATGTTGTGCTGGGGGAGGATTTGTGAAACTGGCTTTGTAAGAAATAGGCAAAAATATCTGACTCCATCTTTAAGCCACATAATGTAGGTGATGCATCAAAAGTTATTCAAAGAGCTCTCCAGCAATGTGGGGCCAGTGGATGGCCTCCCTTATGCCACCTTTCCAGATTGTCCTCCTAGAAATAGTAGAAATCTGCCAATAGATGGCAAACCACAGTTATTGTTTGCTTTGTTTGCCCAACCAACAAATATAAATTATAATGCATTAAGAAGCTGACCTCTGTTTCAAAGAAAAGTCTGGCATACCAAGTGCCAGATGCAAAAGAAGAAATAGGCTCCTGTCCTTTTGTAAGACTTGTGCATTTAAGGGCGAAGAGAAGGAATAAAATAGTTTTTTTCTTTCAAGAATTCAAGGGGAGTCCCAGCCAACCTCTGATCACATTCACAAAACAAACAGTACTTCCAGCTACTGATTTCATGGAAATGAAATGTGCATATAGTTTATTGGCGGCAGCATCTAAACACTTCACCAACTGCTTTCTTTTTAATTTTCCAAGCTATTCCGCAGTCCTGATTATAATTTCTGGTGGTCTCCCATTCAACTGCTGAGTTTAACTTTTTTTAGCTTTTTGAGTTCAATCAACATTGGACAGATGTTGCCAAGCAATGCACTAAGCCATGGTTATATAATTTGTGGGAAAGCATGTTGTGGCAACCCAATCATGGAGGCATACAAACTAGGGTCTAGAATCAATGTGTTACATGAGTCCAGCCAACAATGGCTTTTTCAACGAACCATGCTTTTATATGATTTTATGCTTGCTGGTATCTTCTACGTATCAGATGAATGTTCTTTCTTTGGTGACTAAGCAGCTCCTAGTTAGTTTTTTCAAACAAAACATCATATAATTTGAGGGAGAAGACTGTTTCTGAATCAAGATAGAAACATGAAGGTTTCAAACAACAATCCTTTGTCATACAATTCTAGCTAAAGACCTTTTTAACAGGCCATACCTTGGGATTTCTACCACCCTCCCTCAACAGTTTTTAATTTAGAAAATGAAAGATACTGAGAGATAAATCACAGTATAATCCCCAATGGTCATCTTTAAGGGAGCTATGCTTTGCTTGAGGCAATCTCCACCCCACCCCCCTTTCTGGTCAAATAGGTTTTGCAGGCTTTGTGAAACACTCTACAAAGCCTACTTGCCTCAAGTCAAGTGGCAAGTCAAAAGAAATCTGGTCTATCTCAAAGAGGAGGAAGAAAATCTGTCTCTTGGCTTCTTGAGGATGGAAAGATACTTTGCAAATAGATAAAGATATTCTAGTACGATATATAAAATAATCACCTCTAGAACTGGATGGTTCTGATTTCAGATCTCATATCCTGCAAGGTGAAAGACAAGAGATACAGCCCAAAACATTTGGAGGGTACCATATTGCTTATGTCTTCCCAGCATTACATCACCAGTCCGCACCCCTCATCCTTGCTGTTTCCTACCTCTTGCTAAGCCTTTTCCACCATGGATGAGTTCTAACTGTAAACCTCACATTTTAATCTGTAATTAATGAGTACGTCAGATCAATGACTATTACGACTTTCAGTCTTTAACTAAAAGAGCATTCAGAATACCTTATTTAAAAGCATCACTTCAAAGAGTTGTCATTCACTTCTGTGATCACCCTGCTATATGATTTTCTTTAAGGCCCATTTTATTCATTAGGAATTATAAATGTCTCAGCTGGGTTGGAAAGCATTAATTGATTAATCACAATGATGACTTGATGAGTTAATTAACTGCAAATTAAATCATGCTTTCATGGAAATTCTATATGCTGGGAGAGGAGTAAAGTTTGCCAGTTAACAGGAATGGCTGAACAAATCTGAAAACTTATTCTTTATATAAATCTAGCTCTTGTCTACTAAATGATTTTGGAAAAAAAATAGAAATGAAAAGCAGAGAAGATTCACCTTCAAACATACTCTGAATATCTGGACTGGGAATAATTTAGGATCTGTCTGCTCAAGCTAACATATAACAAACTCTGAGACTGATAGGGCCTAGTCCTTTCAGATTTAGGAGAAAGGCAAAGTCTACTAAGGGTACCCCTTTTTTTTCCTAGGGCAATTTTTTTAAATTCCTTTTGAGTCAGTCTTGACTCCTGTCGACTGCCTGGATAGGTCACTGCAGTTTTTTTGGCAAGATTTTGGAAATGGTTTGCCAATGCCTGCTTCCTAGGGCTGAGAGGAAGTGACTGGCCCAAGGTCACCCAGCTTTGTGCCTAAGTCGAGACTAGAACTCACAATCTCTCAGTTTCTAGCCTGGGGCTTTCACCACTACACCAAACTGGCTTTCTGGAGAATCAGAAGTGTGATTCTAGTATATCGTTAATAAAGCTTTTCTGGCTGGGTAGAGTACAACTCCCATAACTCAAATTATTCTGAAAGCTGCAATGAAACACATTGGAGGAGAGGAGGGGCCTATGTTGCAAAGAATGCTGTAATCTTTGTGGGCAAGATGCAAAATATACAATAGATATTTCCCAGCCTGAAAATGGGTGACAAATGAGCTGGTATGGGCTTCTGTAAATTACATCTCACCATATTTTTTTGGGAGGGAGACACTCTTAGTCCGGCTCCTCTGATGAGGTCTCTCCAGTATGGTTGAACCTCTGGCACAGCTCTCATCTTCCTCGGAGCACACAAGCCTCACAACCTCGTCAAGGTGGTGTCTCACTGGGGGTTCCAGATAGTAATCAAACATTTTAAACTTCAGCAGTCAGGTTTCCACAATGTACTAAGTCAAAATCAAACCAGATGAAGTTAGAGTAAAACTCAACTTCCATCTTGGGCTTGTGAAACTCGATTTTCAAAATAAAAAGAAATACTCAGATGACCTAGACAAACAGGTGTGCTTTGCTCCTAGTGAGATGCCAATGAAATATGTATTCCCACCCATTGAATCTTGGGTCTCTTCCCATTAGTATGTCTCATGTAATGATGTTTAGCTAGTCAATATATTCACAGGATCAATCGATAGAAAAACATTTATTTCTCATGTTGTTTCTGCCCCTTTGTCCACCAAGACTCCCTACATAAGAATTGACCTTTTTCTTTTATCTTTGCAGCAATAGGGAATGATTAGGTTGCAAAATATGACTTTTGTTTTATTACTATTGAGTTCCAAAATGGAGCAATGTGAATTTGAACCCACCCCAGTAATATTTTCTCTACAACATCAGCTCTACTCTCGGCAGCTGTTTTGGAAAAAAACACGTTCCTGATGGAATGGTCGATAATAGATGAATATAGAAAGGTTTTAATTAAAGGAATTTATGGTTGTTATTAACAATTTTGGCCACTGGGTGAAACAGAACGCTGAGCCAGATGAAGTCCTAGGATGATCCAGCAAAGCTATCTTCAGAGAAGAAGCTAGAATAGATCTTGGAACGATACTTACTTCAGTGGGCAGGAATGTGGTTTGCTTAGCCTTAGTGCCAAGCGTGTCCCAATCACTGTAGTTTCAATTACGAACCATGGTTCAGTCACAGTTACGATGATGCATGCTTGTGAAAACACAGACGCCCGAGGTTAAATCTTTCCTTAAGATGCCACAGCCATTTCTTTAATCTCTGACATCCCTTTTCTTTTGTTGTTTACTGATGACCCTTTTCAAACTTAGACACGCTTCTGAAATAATGACAGAATTGTCTCCCCAGTCCTTTGCAACTGACATTCCTCTCAGCTTATGGAAGGACACGTTGAGGGATAGGAGCAGACACCTTGAGAACTTTGGGGAAAGCGTTTCTCTACATATTTTGTTTGTGCTCATTAGGGTGATAAAATCAGGACAGACGGATTCATTTTCCTTGTTAGTTGTGACTACCATCGGTGTCATCCAGGTCAAATGCAATGCGGAAACTAAGAAAATCTGACACTGTCATTGATTTGCTCGCCTTGTACTCATGTCACCCTCATACACTAGAGACAAAGAAATGTGGCTTAAAGTTGCAATTAACCAGCTTTGGGGCAGGTGCCTCTTGTTTGCTATTTATTCTGTTCAGACTCCATGTCGTTCAAAAGCTATACTCATTCATAACATTCATTCATCTCTTATTTTCATTTTTACTGCACATTACAAATACAAATCGCACGTGGCCTTCCACATTCATTTCCCTAGGAATGTCTGGGGTTTTTTTTCCCAGAAAAGCATTTTTTTAATGGGGAGGGCTGGTTCTCCAAGGAAGGGAATTTGCCTTCTGGCCCCACCCACCCAATTATGAAAAGCACTACCTTCCTTTCAAACATTCCTTAGCATTTAATGGCTCATAACTTAATGAAAAGAAAAGGTCATTTGGTTCAGAAGAGATGCATTGGTTCTGCAATTCTTCCGATAGCTGCGGAATTTCAATTTCATTCTGGATTTTGAAAAAAAAAATCCTACATGACCCCCCAACCAAGCTCAATTTCTGGTGCTATTATTTAAATTTATTTCTCCATGAGCAATGTGTTTACTTTTTGGTTATCCCACTTTGATATATATCGAAACTGCCCCACATCTCCTCTTCATTTCAGAACACTCTCCAGGATTTCATAAGTGACAATTTTAGAAGCATCTTGTAAATCTGGTGGACAACCTGAAACCCAGATAAAGATGCTTTTGCCAAACCTGGTTTTATAGCCTGGGAAGCCACTCTTGGGAAGAGTGGCTGCAAACAGACAATGGGTTTCTTGATGCTTGAGGCAAAAATCGCACGCAAACCATTGTGAAAATATTTAAAATATTTTTTTAAAAAATTCTCAAATTATCCCTCATTATAAACTAGGGAGGAGGAAGGGGAAAGCAGAAAATTCTGGCCATGGCAGACATAATTCTACCCTTTTTGCACCACTGCCTTTCTGCTGTGGCTCTCAACTTTGCAGAAATATGAAGTGTAGCTGCTAGCCACCATTGGATGATGTACCATGCATGCATATAATAATGTTGTAGGCAACCTGCAGTAGTAAACAACCTCCACTTAAATTACTCCAATGCAGAAAAACCCATCACCACCAAGTCAGTTTGTCCCACCCCCAACTACCTTTTAATTTTGGGAAGCATCTCCTTACATTTAGTTGAAATTTCCGGTCCTGAAGTTTTGATGCAAGGATCAGTGCGCGTTCCGTCTTCTGCTATAGGAACTTTTCCGATACGTTGAGATTATAATCATGTCTTGCAAAGACTAAGTCACACCCAGTTCTTTCAGGCATTCTTTACAGTCCTTGATTTCTTGCTTTCTCGGGATCCTGAGCAGGTTTCCTTCTCCTAGCAAGAAACCAACCACAAACTAATAAAACAAACAAAAAATCAGTTGGATTTGTTTTTAATTTAAGAAAACCTATCAGTGAAATAGTTTGAGGTGAAAGTCATGATTAGAAGTAGATGTCATCACAGACATGCCAAGCCTCATAAAGAACAAATTTATGATTTATTTATTACATTTATATGTTGCCTATCTCACTATCTGTTTTAATTATATATTGATATTTATAGATCTTCAATTACCAATCCAACCATTTTATTTGTTGTATTTGTACTTTGGACTGCTGGGCCTCATCCAGAATCTTAAAGTGAGTGCCATACAAATAATGTAAAATAAATAAATAAATCAGTGTATGCCCTGGCTTTTCACTGATAAATTGCTAAGATAACTAACACTCATGCATGCAGAGTAAAAGTAGAGCAACATGATGTCAAAGCCTCACCCTTTTGCAGTGTATACAAAGGAGTCGGGCTTTGTTTGTGCTGCTGGAGCTGCCATCTTGTTTATTTCTAAGCCCTTCCTGTGAATGCTGGTGAATGGGAATCAGATGAAGAAATGCAATGGAAAGCACAATTAATACTTTTTTTAAAAAAATCACCCAAACTTCCCAACCTAACAGCAGAACCACTTTACCTGTCAAAGGTATCTAGAGAAGAACTGTCCTGACTTCCTTGGGAGGAAGTTCCAAGATATGGAAGAGCCAACTAGAGGTTCTTCTGGTTCATTTCCAACCAATGTATTTCTGACAGCAAAGGGAGTCCTGTCCTTGAGAAATGGTTAGATGATTTCTTCGTTCCCTGGACCAACATGGAAAATCCCCGACCTCATCTAATGAAGAACTTTGAAATGGGTACCCAAGTCTAATTTAAATTGGAGCTTTCTCCTGGAAAGCTTCCACTCTCAATCACTTTCTTAAAAAGGAAATGAACATAGTACTTCCATTGTTCTCTTACCACAGCAGTAATGTCATTTCCTAGGATCAGGACATTACGCTTTTATCAAGATAACCCAAAATGGAAGCAATAATAAAATATTGTTTTGACAATGAATGTGAGCATATGTTTATGAAAATGTCTCTGTGCAAATCATTAACCAATAATAGCCAGGATAATGCTAATAAGATAAAACAACACAGCATATACTTTCGAAATGCAAGAGGTGCAGCAAGTCTCGCAGAAATACACCATAATGCGTACATTATTTCTTGTAATGCTGAACAAAAGACAGCAGTGGAATAGATTTTGACCCCACATATACCATTCGGCATTTTGCACAAGGTGCAGTTGATGGTATTGAAAAAAAAATTCAAGCTGCTGTGAAAGCAGAGATCAGAAAAAGAGACTTAAATTGATACAATTAATCCCCTGGATATAAAGCAGGAGTTCAAACATCCAGAGAATATGCTTAATTAAAATTTGGCTATACATTTTTAAAAGATAACAGAAAAAAACAAGAAAGAAGCTGTAGATATGTCACTCCACATACTACTTAAAAAAACACATACAGCAACAACAACAATAGCAACACAATATTGCAGTTTGAACGAAGCTCAGGAGAATGCAGCTTGTGCTTTATAAAAAAAAACCCTGATCAGATTTTTAAAAGGGAGGATTCCTTATCAAAGGAAAATCTATTTTAATAAAGGTTGGTCATCAGGAAAGAGGCACTCTGGATATGCTGTGATCTAAAGTCCTTGTTCTGCAGGAATACAAGCATCCCTTCAGGAACTCTTCTCTCCCTCTTTAATCATGGTCCAAGGTCTCTATCTTTTCTTTATCCTAATTCATCCTTAATTTATCCCTCATTCCTGAAAATGTATTCCATTTTGAGTTTTTTTCCTTTGCTCATAAACTCTTGTTAATAGACAATGGCACATAGGAATGGTTGATAATGGGCCACGAAAGATTGCAGGAAGAAAACTAGGGGAGAGGTATCTGGCTGGCAAATTTTGGGAGTTGAGATCCATACATCTTAAAGTTGCTGACATTGAGAAATATTGGTTGGGGCCAACAAATTGTGCCCCCACCCTTTGGAATAGCATCCCCCAAGAGATGGGGACAGAGCCCTCTCTCCTAGGGTTCTGGAAAAGTCTGAAAATCTATCTTTGGTTCCAGATCTGGGACTGATGTACAGTTGTTTGTCCCTGCCTTCTTTGATTTTTCTTGTCTCTAAGATTATTTCAGCCTAGGCTGTCCATTTGGTTTAATGTTTTTATCTGATTTTATAGGTGGGGGTTCTAGTTTTGTATGCTGCTCAGAGACCAATGGACGTGGGCACTTACACATTCAAATAAATAAATAAATAATAAATTAAATTCCAGGGGTGACCACTAGTTATGCTCCCTCTGGCCCCTGCATCGCTCCGAAAGGAGAGTTGCAATTGGCAGCTAGACCAAAGTTTCATACTCCTGTCTTGAATCACAAGGAAGGCACTTGTTTTTGCATTACACAGACATGTAATGTAGAACACAGGCTTTTGGAAGCAAAAAATACAGTAGCTTGGAAGCAATGTCATTATAGTGATGAGGATTATATACACAAAAATGTGAATTCCCAACTGCCAGTTCTTTAGTTGGTGTTGGCCTTCATATGCATCAAGTTCTTATTATGATTTGTCCCTTGTCAGCCAGATATTTAGACTGGATTTGGTATTTTTGTCCACCTACTGAGTCCTTCTCAAGGGTCTGAGATAGGCAGATGTTGTTCTTTGATGCTGTTAAAGGTATCATCACAGGATGTAAGCTGCTCCGAGTAAGGCTGCCTTTTGCAACTGACTGATGGTGAATTTGTCAATGCCAGTGGTATTCAAGTGGTGCTCCAGTTGTTATGGGATTGCCCCCAAGACTCCTATTACTATTAGTACCATCTTCACTTTTATTTCTGATACGGGATTTTTTGTTATCAGAACTGGTACATTCAGAATGAACTGGTACATGATTTATCCAAAAAAAATGTTTAATTATGATTATTATGGCTGCCCACTCCAGTGACAGATTTTATTTTCTCGGGCTCCAAGATCACTGCAGACAGCAATTGCAGCCATGAAATAAAAGTTGCTTGCTCCTTGGGAGGAAAGCTGTGGCAAACATAGACAATGTATTAAGAAGTAGAGACTTCACCTTGCCCACAAAGGTCCATCTAGTCAAGGCTATGGTTTTCCCAATAGTAATGTATGGCTGTGAGCGTTGGAGCATAAGGAAGGCTGAGCATCAAAGAATCGATGCCTTTAGTTGTGGTGCTGGAGAAGACTCCCGAGAGTCCACTGCAAGGAGATCAAACCAGTCAATTGTAAAGGAAATCAACCCTGACTGTTCATTGGAAGGACAGATACTGAAGCTTTGGCCACCTAATGCACAGAGATGGCTGATTAGAAAAGACCCTGATGCTGCGAAAGATTGAAGGCAAAAGGAGAAGGGGATACCGAGGATGAGATGGTTAGATAGCATAGTCAGTGCAATGGGCATGGGTTTGGGTGGACTCTGAGGCAGTGCAGGACAGGGGGGCCTGGCATGCTGCGGTCCACGGGGTTGCAAAGAGTCGGACATGATTTAGCGACTGAACAACAACAACAATCACTCCAGAAAACACTAGGCAGCTTATATCATATCAAAGTATATAATGAAAGCAATTAAAAATGTCACAGAAAATTATGTCATCTGAGAGAAGAAAGCAACAGAAAAAAAACGGTTCAACAGAATCAGTTTTCCTTAAAAGTTTGGGGATGAGCCCATTGCTATTATGGGAGATAATGGCTATTCTGAACAGCTTACTTTCCATTGCACACCATGGAGTCACAGATCCATTCTGGTGGAATCCCCAAAAACCACAGACTAAGCCAAGAAGTAGCCAGTGTCTGAAAGGAGCTGGTGCATCAAGATTCCTTCACCACAGGACTCTCTGATGCAAAGAAAGCAATGCTGACCCCATCTACCTGAGCATCCTATTGCAAAGATCTCCCAGGGTGGATCCAACAGCTACAGTCCGATGCAAGGATTCACTTCTGGCTACTGCAGATATAATACAAGAGTCATGGTAGTAAAGTTTTTTGTTTTGTTTTGTTTAGCTGTTAAATGCATCCCATGCTTGGTAAACTGTTGCTCTTTTCAGCACTTTTTTTATCTTGTAGTATAAAACCAAACCACTGAGTAGGAAAGGTCTTTTACTCCATTGACTGAGGAGCTCTTCAAATTAAAAGTGCTTGGCTCCCCTGACATGTACTTTCATAACATATGTGCCCAAGATAGGCAGCAGGATTACTTCCCCAAAATAGGAAGCATTTAAGATGACAAGATTTAAACATCATCAGTGTCTTCCTCATCAAAAATGAATAACAATTAAATGTTGATACAAGGCATGGGTAAATAGGAGCAATAAAACACTGCTATCTAAAGTCTAGTAAACGTCAATGCGAATTTCCTTATTATCTTTCGGTTTTGCCTTCCAGTCAGTCTTGACTCTTGGCAACTGTCTGGACAGCTTCCTTGGCAAGATTGTCAGAAGTGGCTTGTCATTTCCTTCTTCTTAGGGCTGAGAGAGAGGGACTGGCCCAAGGTCATCCAATTGGTTACTGTGCTGAAGATAAGCCTAGAAGTCACGGCCTACTCTAAGGGACAACGCTCATCTCCGTTTCCTACCCGAAGAGCCAGCATTATCCAAAGGTGCTTCTGTGGTCATGTGGTCGGCATGATGATACGCCAAGGCACATATACACTGTTAATTTGATTAAACTAATCAAACATCAAATTAGCCAGCCTCTAAAGACAGAAGGCTCCATTTTCAAATTAGCAAGGACCATGAAATATCCTATAATTTTTACCAATGCACTGAAATAAATGAAATTGAAGTCACAAAATGGAAAAATATGTATATTTCTTTTTCCGTATTATTTATTTTATGAAACCAACCATCCATCCATCTTATTTCTTATTTATCTGTTTATCTAATCTATCTCTCCTATCTATCTGTCTATTTATCTATCTATCTATCTTATCTCCATCCAAAATATGTATGGGACAAACTTCAATAAAAGTTGGAAAAGTATTTTAAAATCTAAAAAAATCAATAAATGGTAGCCTGGCAAAAAATGTTTCTGTAGCAAAAGATGGGTCAGTTCAAGGGGCAGGTATGGTCCATTTCTTTTTCACACTGATATCCCACTGCAGGAGTGACCCCCCAGCTTCAAATCACTGGGGAGAGGGTAATTTAAGTTATACTTGATGTAACCTATACATCACTGTCTTCTGGACTAGCTTTAAAATTAAACTCTGATGTACAAAGTTAAACAAAAATGAGATAAAAATTGGCAGGGGTTGAAGAGGGTCAAAGTAGTCAAAACACAAGGTAGACTATTGCTTCTTTTGATTTATGTTATTCCACATCGCTTGAAAAAAAAATAGAATTATCAGTCTCACTGAGACTTTTTTCATGGAAAATAATGCATTCCTAATTTGCTTTCTATAGACTACCATAGCTTTGATGTGGAAGATGAAGAAATAAAAACATAAAGAAGCAGCAATGGTAGGTTTGGAAAGAGGAGGCAGAGTGGGGGGGAACATGTGAGCTGGAAGCTGAGGAACAGAGTGAGAAAAAGAGGAGTTAAAAACAGCCAGATGCATTAAGATGTACGTAAACTCTATTTTTATTCTCCCTAAACATTTACATCTTTCTATTGGCTTGTAAAACATCAGCACACCAACACACATTTGTGCCTTAGAGAGGATCATAGTCTACACCAGTCTTTCCTAATTTGCTGCCCTGTAGCCCTATTTTTGACCGGTAATAAAGTCACAGTCTCCCCAGTGAGGCACCACCTTGCTGTGGTTGGGGGGCTTGTGTGCTCTGAAGAAGATGAGAGCTCTGCCAGAGGT
>JANHZU010001781.1:209672-233464 GCA_032468055.1 Acrochordus granulatus
AGACTTAGATGGTTTGGGCATGTGTTGAGGAAGGATGAAGAGTATATTGGGAAGAGATTGTTGAGGATGGAGCTACCAGGAAGAAGGAGAAGAGGAAGGCCTAGGAGAAGGTACATGGATGCTGTGAGAAAGGATGTGCAGGAGGTTGGTGTGACTGAGGACGATGTTAAAGACCGAGGAAGATGGAAACAGAAGATTCGCTGTGGCGACCCCTGACAGGAGCAGCTGAAAGAAGAAGAGAAGTACTAATTTTTCCCAAAAATAATATTTGTCTTTCACATTTTCCTAATAGTATTTATGGATTCATTTATTGTAAATTATATTTATAGTGATTTTATGGATGAATTTATCTTCATATATTGAAAGCTGTTTCGTGTTGCAATAAGAGGCAGTGCAGAAATATAAATAAGTTTAAGAAAATATAATGTGCCACCTTGATTCTGTCAAGATTTGTGTACACACAGACACACAAACCACCTTTCCTTTCAATACAGTTCTATTTTCCAACTGAGTTCATTCTGCATTTATTAAAATACACTTGCTATTATAATATAGGTCACTGAGATATGGGATCTTAAAACTCAGATCTATAAAACAGTTTATGTTGTTCTACCAGCTAGAAAATTTATTGGAAATATTAATGGGTCTTTTGATTAATTGGGAGAATTTGGAATAAAATTGTGGGTATTTGCTAAATATAATTGGCCGTTAATATGAGTCACCTGAGATTATTGTGTATATGGTAGGTAGCCATATTAGTTCCTTAAACCAATCAATGATTTCATCAATAATCAATAAAAAAACTGCATTTCTAAAGAAAATATAATAATGCAACCAATAAAAGGCAGCAATCTCCATAGTAATATTGTTTCACGTATAAACATGTCTTATGCCCTAATGGCTGTAAGTTTTTTTTGGTGGGACCAATAAAGTCATTCTATGTAATATTTGAACAAACAAATATTTGACATTATTAACTTACCCAACAAGACAGCCATGCTGTGGAATTATGAATAAAGGGCCTACTGATAATGAAGTACAATATATACAAACAAGACAGTTTTAACAAGAGATAAAGACTGGCTCCTTATCTGACTGGGGGGCAGTTGCTTTTAATCAAGTCTCTTTGGAATATTGTTGTTTAGGAGACATTATAAAACTAGAACACAAATTTCAACTCAGGAATGGACAAAACTGCAGGATTGAATTTCCCTTAATCCTATGAATAAGATAAACATTTATTTAAAAAAAAAGCTGCATAGTTTTTTTAGAGGCAAATAATCTTTACTTTTATTTTCTCTGCAAAAATAATCAGACTTTAAAATAACTGCAGAATGTTAGAAGAAAATAAATCTGAGATATACTACAATGTAAGACAGAAAGGCAGTCTGGGGAACCTAATATCAAGAATTCAACAGAGCATTTATAATTAATAATGGATTGTAATATTTTTGCAATATTTAAACTGCATTTAAACGTAGCATTTAAAAAGAAGAGATGAATCAGTAATTTCAATGTCAGTACGATAGAAAAGAAAACTGTTTTATTATTTCATGGCTATGTAACTGATCAACATTCAATCCCTTTCTGAACTTACCTGTATGCTATAAGATGAAAAATGTACATGGAGTCAACAGTGATAAATAGTGATAAATTGCTACTAGCTCTGTAAAATCATGCATGGCAAGATAAGAATGAACAGGTAGTTTTTTTCCTCCTTTCAAAACATTAGGATCAAGTCTCATCTATTTAAGTCACTTGGAGATTACAAACAGAAATAAGAAAAACTTCACAAAATACATAACTAACTTGTGGAATTCAATACTGCAAGGCATGTATTAATAGTCACTAACTTGAAAGTCTGGAAAATAATGACTAAAGGTACTACTCTGTAGTTTTCCAAAGAAATTAGACCACCGATAGCAAATGTTTTGGGCTTGGAGTGTCAAAAAATCAGAAAAAGCCTACTCTGACTCTGCTGGCATGTCATCTCTCCCCAAACAAAAGAGAAACAATTCTTTTCATATTTGTTTTTAAAAAATACATTTGTGTATTTGCAATGTTTAACTAAAGACAATGTATTGACAAACAACAATATTAACACCTGTACAAATATACGGTCTTCCCAAAATACACAAAGAAGGCATTCCACTGAGGCCCACAGCAGCATCAATTCTGCCACTTACAACATTGCTAAATATTTAGCAACTTTATTGGCACTTTTAATTGGCAATTCACCCCTCCACATTAACAATTCACAGGATTTTGTCAAACAAGTTCAAATAAATATTAATTTGGATTCTGATGAAACAATGGTTTCTTATGATGTGACTTTACTCTTTACATGCATTCCTACAAATGAGGAAGTCCATACAGTGAGGAAAAGACTTCTACAAGACATCACATTAGAACACAGGACTAAACTTAGCCCTGACCACATTTATATCCTTTTGGACCTTTGTCTGACCAACACCTATTTTAAATTCAGTGACAGTTTTTACAGACAAAAATGTGGCAGTGCAATGAGGTCACCGTGTCCCCTATTGAGGCTAATCTTTACATGAAAGAATTTGAATTCAAAACACTGAACTCCTTCACAGGAACCCCTCCTACCTACTGCTTTAGATTTGTGGATGATTCCTGGGTCAAAATCAAAACACATGAATTGAAAGCATTCACACAACATATCAATGTCACTGACAGTAACATCCAATTCACACTTGAACATGTTAAAAGATATTTTTCTGGCTTTTCTGGACTGTGCCATACACATCAAAGAAGACAGAAGCCTCAATATTGAAGCTAATAGGAAACCCCCACTCACAGAACAATATTTATCCTTTGACTCCCACCACTCATTGGAACATAAATTGGGAGTGTTCAGGATCTTACAATATCATGCTGATGTTTTATCTTCAAACAGGGAAAGTTCCATCAAATAAAATTTGCATATTAAAAACACTCTCAATGATTGTGGCAATCCAAATTGGTTCTTTGTCAAAGCCACAAATAGATGTAACCTTCCCACATCCACTATAAAAGAAGATCTTAACATTAACAACGTGACCATTTCATATACTGTTGGAGTACTGGAGAAACTCAGGAGGATTTGCAATAAATATACGCATGCACTTCAAACCCATGAATACACTTAAACATAAATTAAGTGCATCTTAAAGACAAGATACCCAAACACAAACAGATAGATGTATCTATGCCATTCAATGTAATGAACCCTGTTCAGAATTTTATGTTGGAGAGACAAAACAGCCTCTTTTCAACATTTTTAACAGCATATATCTGAATCAACTGCACCTTAAAAGCAATGGACTTTCCGTTGATGACTGCAAATTCCAAATCCTTGACAAAGAAACGAACCAGATTTTGAGAGCAATCAAAGAATCCATTTATATAAATACATTAAATCCTTCAATTAATGGAGGGGGAACCAGCTTTCAATTGCCTCCTGTTTACAATGTTGCTTCAATTCATTGCAACAATCTTTGATGTGTTATGGTGCTGACCTCTAAGGTAAATCTTTCTCTAAATTTTTATTGCTCACCTTATTACTCTGCTTAGCTTGTTATGTGAGAACTTTTCTGTATATCCTGTAGTCTGCCTTTTTTGAGAAACATATTTTTTTTATCACCCCTTTGTTTTTCACATGGAATTAAGTCTCCTGGATAGGGGATGAAACATTTTCCAATTACATCTAATAACAACAGACCAGTTTTCTTTTTAAGAAAGTCTGCATTTTTTGCAATTTTGCTACAAATCATATGTGTGAGTCCCAGGATCTGCTACACACCATTTACTTTCAGGCAGTGTTCTCTTTCTGTTGATAGGCATCTACAGCCTACCTAAGGCAACTCTGGGTCATACAAGACTTTCATTTTTAAAGTGATTTGAATGAATGTTCTTCCTCAGCCTCTGCAGCCTCCAAAAACTGCTTGAATGCAGACTCCATTCTTGCATAATTTTCAGAGGCTTAAGAGCCCATGCAAGAGCATACCCAATTCTCATAGCTCTGCAGTCTCCAAAAATTGATCAAGAACAGAGCATGCTTTCCACGGTAGCTGTTCTCAGGTACTGGTGAACACAGGTGTGTCACCCAAAACTTTGTAGCATGTGACCTTTGACATACATGTCACAGGTTTGCCATCACTGGGTTAGAGTCAGTGGCACCTTGGAATGTGGCAGCATGCCTTCAAACACCAATGGCAGGGGATAACAGCAGAAGGGTACATCTCCATCTCCTTATTGAATATTCTCCAGAACTACCTTATGGGACATGGTGAGAAACAAAGTCCTGGTGTCAGATTGGCCTTGTCTGATCACAAAGGGCTATACTTATGTTCTTACAGAAGAATCTCTATCCGGGTAAAACATGATTACATCCCCAGTAATTCACATATTCACATGAAACATGTATATCCACAAATGAAGAGAGACTGAAAAGAATACACATGAAAATCAAACCACATATCATATACTGCAATAAAATACAGAATATACTAGTCAAAAGTATGTATAATGAAGCATCAGCAGCACTCCTCCCTTTTCTTCAATTTAAATGCTATATAACAATCATGAATTTCTTTAGCAGTAGCTCAACACAAGCTTACTTTGCCCAGTTATGTAGAAATCAAATCTGGTATGTCACAGAAAAGATAACCTACTGTTCAGTTTTAAAGAAATATGAAATGAAATGAATAAACAATCTTAGTATAACTTTTAGACCAAAGTCATTGACTCTTTTATTTTTAAATTTATGACAAAATTAAAATATAAAGACTCAAAAGTAACACTGGGAAACAAATGGAAGTTCCTACATGTTTTTTTCTGATTTGCTCCACTTCATATAGATCACTTTCCCAGAGAGTTGTTGTAAAGGGCATCAGTAGTTGTGTCAGAGAACTCTCTTAGCAGAGAGAGAGGGAGAACATTGTGAAAGTAGGCATATATGTCAGGACTTTTTATTACCACATATACTGGACACCCAAGATCACAGAAGTTGCTAAAATTCTGCCCCTAAATATCCATGGATAAGCAAACTCTATAAATATTTATTGTTCTTCCCCCAAAAAACTCATTAAATTCACTGTGAGTTACTCTAAAGGACTGAAACTTATTGTAACTGAACACTGCTATAAATTAAAGATCACCAGGTTTTCATAAATATTTGAAACAAGTAAGAAATAGCATTGAACATAAAGGCATGGGAATGTTTCTGAGAGTGGGAATCTAACCCGAGCAATGAATAAAAGGAGGTTTCCTAATACAAGGAGATTTATTAAGGAAAACACATTACAGAGACAGGTAAACCCAGCACCTTAGCTAACAATATACTTCCAGAGGGAGAATCAAAGGGGGAAAAAATAACAGATTAGCATTTTGAAAAGATAGGCTATCATATGTGGACATGTTTTGTTATGGACTGCAAAATTCAGAATTTATTTATGTTATGGAGCAGTAGCCATTGAAGATATTGGATCTTTTTGACTGTAAACTTTGCCAAAAGAATTTCTTATTTAGGTTTTTGTATAATACTGGGGCATCTGGGGGAAATTGTCTTACTTTTTGCAGGGAAGAAACCGGCATATCACTATTAAGATCACACTCTTGATTTCAAAGACCAATTCAAGGACAACAGAATATTTAGATCAGATTGAGGTTAATTGTAGGTTGATGATATACTATGAAGATGTCCTGTTGTTTTCTTTGTATCTACTTGTAAATTTGTATAAATTTTATTCTTTTGAAATGAAAACTAAATCAATGGTGTTCTGTTTATATAACTGCCTATTTCAAACCAATGAGATGTCTGTGTGGCAAACAATTATAAAACAATTAAAACAATACAAAAAAACATCAAATATAAATAGCAGCCAAGAGCTATTATAATCAGTCAGCGTCAACATAGCCAGGAAATTGGGCCCTTCATACACTTCGGACCCCAGGCCTGGACACAGAGCCAAATCTTCAATACTCTCTGAAAGGCCAACAAGGTGGTGACCAACCTAATCTCAGGATGGACAGTGTTCCAGAGGTCAAGGTCTATGGCAGAAATGACACTTCCCCTGGTCTCCATCAGCCAATATTCTTTGATAATGGGACCCAGAGCATGTCCACTCTGCCAGACCAGACTGGATGTGTAGAAAAAACTGGGAGAAGATGGTCCCCCAGGTAACCTAGTCCCAAGCCATGAAGGCCTTTAAAGGTGACAATCAATACCCAGAAATGCACAAGCAACCAGTGCAGTCCCCAGAGCTACCCCATATTGTACATGGGTATAGTGATATCCATTCACTGTTGTATTATTAGCATAATTCCAACACTTGGATGTCTGTGGACATATGATGAGGTGCAGTTCTGTCATTTCCAGAAATCATCACCATATGCCTGGCTCAAATTTTTTTGAATAGTTAAAACTAATTGGGGAAGGAGTTAAGTTAATAGTTATCCTTAATGATATGATTTGTAATATTGATTGGACTTGAGAGAAAATACAAAAAAACGGCTGTCTTGTATATGTTTCAATTAGATATCAAATTAGAAAGCACTGAATTGTGCACTGCAACTTCATTAATTCAGAGAACCACAGAAACAGTTTGGAAAGACCTCACAGGCCCACTAAAAAAAAAAGCTTTTGGACAGAGTTATCTTTGACAAACTCTAACATTTGTCCTTTGAAGTATAGTCTGATATGAACCCAGGACATTGACATTCCAGTCAATTTTCCTGCCAAAAACATTAAGTTTCTAAACCAGCAAACCCCAAATCTGGATTGTTTCATACATAAACATCTTGCCATTTTGATGACAGCTACAATGTTATAGTTTAATAACCATAAAATTAACCTTTCTTCCCTTCCTTTGCTAGCATGGCCCAAAACTTTGTCCTGCAAACACAATATCTGCTCTTTCCTGGATTATCATGACTCAGAACGTATCTCCTCTTCACAACCAAAACTCAGGAATAACTGGTATTCTGAATCCAAATATCTAAATTAAGATGTTGCTGTATTTGTATTCAGAGGTGCAAGTACAAATGTGGTAGTCTTGGAAGACCTGAGGTAAAAGGAGAGAAACATTCAAGGCATCTTGATTGTACCAGTGCTATGACTTTTTTGAACATGGACATCTCCCTTGATCTACTTCTGGAAAGAACTTCTTTAAATCCCCTTGACTGCTGCAAACATTAGGGTAACTTTCCCCAGTGTGTGCATTCTCTGGATGTGTGAGCTTAATTTCCCAAATTCTCAGCTATTCTGACCATTATATAGAGTGCCTTCCCTCTTTGAGAGCTCATGCAATTATGAAATGGTCCTACTAGAGTCAAGGGATGCTACCAACTTTTGAAAAGAAGTGGAATTACCTATTTTATATTTGTTTTTCATGGGAAGAAGCCCTTCGAATGTTAAGTGATGTTTATGAACCCACTTAATACCACCACTACCACTCCTAGTAACTGTTAATGGAGTGAGCTGGTTCTCATCTTCATCACTCTCTGGAGCACTTTGAAGAAAAGGAAGGCGTATGAGAAGTAAATACATTTACTCTCATCTCCAAATTAAATCAACTTTATTAAACCTATCTTTTTTTTCAGATGACTTTAGTTTTCTGGACTTCCTGTTATTTTGCGCTTTTTTGGAATGGTTGGCTATTTTTTGGTTGAATTTTTTAGACCATATTGTTGTTTCAATAATAGGCTTAGTTTGAAGAAACTGCAATGATAGCTAACAATTTGCTCAACCAAACTTTCTTTACCTTTTGATCCATAAATGAACTTTATGAATTCAGTATTAAAAAACACACACAGTTTCAATCTAGATTGTAGCCAGAGGCATTCAACACTGAATTCTTCTATCAGTAATCTTAAATAGTTCCATTCTTAATGGATTTGATGTATTGGAATATTCATTTAAGAAAGGGATGAAATGGATGTAAACAGGAATTACACATTTCAGAATGCCACATGGCTTTAAGTATTATTTTATGGTTAATTAACAATAAATAGATAGATGGTTTTGTTTTTGTATTTAACATGTGTATGCATGCGTGTGGTTTAAGAGATCATGAGTACTAGACTATAAATGTATGCTCAAAAACAAGTCCCACTGAGCACAGCATGACTTACTTTTGAATAAATATGTTTAGGTTTTCATGATTTATAAAGATGCTGCCTGATTTTCCTAAAGCAAAATTTCATGTGGATGAAGTAATGTTCAGCTGCTGCAAATATCTGAGGGAACCAGGGAACAAAATGCATCTATATAACAACCACACATTTTCTCAGAAGAAAGGATTCACCTACTATTACTAAATTTCAAAGTAAAATTTTATCTACCTTCAACGTTTTAACATCCATTTTTAAGTCTGAGAGGGAAAAATAGCTAAAATATTAAGTCTTCAATAATAAACTGCAGAAAGAGATTGTGTGTGTATATGTGTGGGAAATATCCCAAAGTATAATTTAAAAACAAGAAAGTAATGAGGTGTCTGAATGTTAATTGTGTAAATCCGTTTATTCTGCATTGTACTGCACATTCACCCTGCTTCTTACATTCAAAGCAAGACACTTTTTTCGGATTTTTTTTAATCTAGAAAACTAATGAAAATAAGTCTTTGATAAAAAGGATGGGCTACACTGGAAAATAAATGTTCGCTAAAGATTTCTTTCTATATTCTCCTACAGCATTAATAGTATTTTCTTTCTCCAAGTTTTTCTTACACCTTCAGAGAGATTAATTTTCCTAGGAAGAACAAACATAACACAAATTTGAAATGGGTGGGTGTTACACTACTTTTATACTTCCTTTTTCCCACCACAAAGAAATATGCCGGATAATTCTATTGTACGTGTGTTGTGCTGTTTGTCTATCTAACAGATTGCTTCAGAGATCAGAAGTGCACAATCTCAGCATCTGAAACCATAAGTGGTCCCCAAAAAACTTGGAAGCAATTCTTAGAGACCCCCAAAAGGAAACTATTCAATGCATCATCAGAAAGTATCTCTTTTAACTGATGTCATTTATGTTATTTTATGTATTTATTTGATTTATATTCTGTTTTTGTTTTGAACATCACAAGGCAGCCTATATAATGCTCTCACCCCTATTTTTCTCATAACAATATTCCTGTGAGATGGGTTGGGATGACAGAGAATGACTGGTCCAAAACCACCCAGCACAGGGGAGAACTGAAACTCATGGTCTTTTGTTTCTAGTACAGAATCTTGATTATTGCACTACCCTGATTCTTAGGTATGTAAATGAAAGTAAATTAAAATTTATTTTTGTCTTATATCTATCTGTGGGTCTTGGCATGCCAAGGTTCTATACAGCCCTCAACCTGGAAAAGGTTATGCATTCCCAAATATTAACTGTTAGCCACGCATGACTTCCAAATTGCCTTTATATTTTTGCAATCTGCAAAAGACTTCATTGAGTAGGTTTGTGTATTTCCTGATATTGATAAATGATTTTAATGCTTTAATCCATACGATAGACTTAAAACATTGACATAGCTCTATTTTCATAATAACCGGGAGAGAAATTGTGCAAATCCTGGAAAATCTAGCTTCACTTGTTCTATAGTTTTGACCTACCCCCTTCTGTGATATCTAGATCAAAGGAGAATATACCTAAAGGAGGATTAATTCTTGAGCCTTTCAAATAGCTGTTATTTTCCATGCCTTATGTTAGTCATTCATTTATTTGATTTATATCCCGAGTTCATACTTTTTAAAATTTTATATGTATGTGTGCTTCTAAGTGCTGAGGGGAAAACCATTTGAAGGTAGATCAGCAGTGTTCATGTGGGTTTTGAAAAGCAGAATTTTGCGGTGGTATCTTTTAATTACACTAATTTGAGCCTCTATATATCCCACTGAGATAAGTATCGTCAAACAGCTGAAGTTTGAAAAGTTGATTTAAAAAAACCCAGTTGATTAACTAGATGAACTAGCCAATTAGCACATCAATTAATTAACCAATTAAAATTATTACAGCCATCTCAGCAATAATATGATGAGAAGATTTAATTAAAAGAACAACCTCCCTTGACTGAATACACAGATAAATTGTTTATTTTGGAGAAAGGAGGGGATTATCCCAAGTGTGTTGTTTGAATCAGAGACTATACACAGATAATACAAACAGTGTCTCAACAAGTGAACAACATTAAGTATGCAACTTAGTTTAAATTTGGATTCAATATCTACATTTCAATGATTATTTTCTTCCAATTTGGAAATTAGCTTTGGAGGTTAGCAAGAAGTATCAATGTAGGGTTTTGGTTTGGTTTTGGCTGTCGATTATTATTGGAAATTTTCCAATTGGAAAACATGTAACTTTCCATTTTGTGGCATTTCTGGGCCATTCAATATGAATAGCTAGAGAATGTTGATGGGACTGGGGGTTTTAATACCACTGCTAAATTATGCAGGATCTCTCTTACTTTGTACTATTGTAATTAATTTTTTTCTTTGGGAAATAAGTTCAAGGATCAAAGAAACAGAACCTGGGGATGCACACCCCATGCACTCCTCTATCTAGAAGGCAAAGCCATGTTCCTAAGACTTTTGATCATACAATACTCTCCCTCTAGTTTGTGGGGCTGAATGATGGTCAGACAGCTGGAATTTTATTAACCAAAACAGGGTCATAAGCTAAGTACATCCTCCAGGGTCAGTGAACAACAAAGAAGATTAGTGGAAGAAAAGATTGTGATCAGAAGGGTTATGTCCCACTGGAGGAGGGGAGTAATCTAGCAGAAGCATATTAAAGACTGTAAATTAGCTAGTGTGGAATGTCATGTTATACCTAGTTTTGATTGCTTATGGGTGTGTGCGTGATCTTTTGCAAATGATAGAACAATTATGTTGGAGTTCATTAACTGTCAGTTTAGAGTGACACAGAGACAGTAACACAAAAATCTTTATAACCAGAAACTCCCACTGTTGCTGGAAATTGAGATGAAGTTAACCCGAGAAACCAGTAGGTGTTTTAGTCTTTAGTTATTTGAAGATTCAGATCAGAGAAGAAAAGCAATGGATCACAACAGCATCTAATTCAGAACCTTTTCTTTTGGTTGGCTTGTAAGTTGATGCTTTAAAACAGAGCATCCTTATTTTGCCATAAATAAAATCCCTCTGTTAAATCCAACTTAAAGAAAAATAATATAACAAGAAGGGAAGGTCCAAAGATCTTGAAATTGCCAACTAGTTTCTGTTCATATCCACAAATCATCTAATACTACCTTCCTCACCAAGTAAGACATATTAAGCAATCAAGTACTGATTTATTGATATATGTGTTTAGAAATGTTAAGCTTGGTTCTAAAAAGTGTACCTCTGCAGAGAGTATGTGCAAAGTTCATTCATATTCATGCTTTCCTTTGTCTAAACCAACCTTCCTTCCTGCCTTCTTGCCTTCCTTCCCTCCCTCCTTCCCAATGGGTTATGGGTTATGTTCCACTGTGTCAAATTACTGATGTCAGATATAATGCTTCTCCTACTAATACCATGCTTGTTAAAACAGCATTGTTCAGTTGATAGAGGAAAACATGTTTAAGAGCAATGAGATACTGCATGCCAAGGGTAGGCATTCTTAACAATTGCTGTTAAAGACAGTACAAATATTGTGGTGATACATTCTAACCTAATGCAGGTGGTAGCATTATGTTGACCTTGGCTGACCTTGGTAAATCTAAAAAGCCTAAGTAGCTGGCTAATATATATGTACAGAGTAAGTTAGTATTTGTAAGTCAAGAAGCTGAAGGTATGATCTTGAGTCCTGATCATAGATTTCAAACCCATATATCCCATTTCTGTGGGGGCCTTTGCCTACTTCCAATATATTTTCAAGAAAAGAGGCCAATTTTAAGACCAAATACAAAATTCACTTTTGTATTAAGGAGTTCTTTGTAAAGTATGAGAATCACTGAAACAAGATGACTTGAGAAAAAAATCCTGCAATTGGGTGAAAAACTTACCCATGTAATGTAACATTCTATATTATGACAAAGGATTCTTGAGAGTCTCTTGGACCGCATAGAGATCAAACCAGTCAATCCTACAGGAAATTAACCCTGATTGTTCACTGGATGCACAGATACTGAAGCTGAAGCTCAAATACTTTGGCCACCTAATGCGAAGAGAGGACTCATTGGAGAAAACCCTGATGCTGAGAAATATTGAAGGCAAAAGGAGAAGGGGATGATGAGATGATCAGACAGCATCATCAACACTATGGGCATGAGTTCAAGCGGACTCCGGGAAGCACTGGAGCACAGGCAGTTCTGGTATTCTGAGGTCTATGGGGTTATGAAGAGCTGGACACGACTTAGCAATTGAACAAGAACAAATAATGTAACAATCCTCTCTTTGAAGTACCTTGAATCCTAGAAGCTCACAGTTTTCTTAGCTCACAAGCATGCCCTTTCCGAAAAGCTAAAGCACAATGTTAGATTACCATGCTTCCTGCTGCCCAGCTATTTTGTCTAAAAAAACATGTATCAGGAGCTTTGCTAAATGGAAACCTCCCTCTCATCCCATCTTTTCATACTATCACAAAAGCCATAAAATCAGTTTCAGAGCAGAAAACATGACAGCAAACTATAAGTACACAAAAACGACTTTAAATACCAATCATCACTTGTCCTCGCTGCTTCAGTGTAGCCCCCTAGTTCAGAAATACTCAACTGCTGTGCACAGCTTGCTGTAGGCAAAGATCCATTTTAGAGTGGACTTGAAATATAAATGACAGCTCACACTACACATGAACACAGACAACTGTATAAAATATTTAAATAAAGACAGAAAAGAACAGAGGAAACCAACAGTGCCTTTGGCAGACTCAGCCATGGGGAATACAGCAGCTTGAGATTCACTGCAAATTTCATCTTTAATGTTATTTTGAGTTCAATATTTTGTAGTCCTCTGAAGTAAACCTTTGTGTGCTGTCTCCCTTCTGGTGGGCTCTCCCCCTCTCTTTCTACCATGATCTCTTTTTGTTTTTACAAAAAGCTAATATCTTTTCGATAATATTGATTATGAAGGGGGTTTTGTTATAGGCTATGGTCTTTTCTCTTTTGTGTTCCTTTTTTAAAAAATGCCATTGATCTCAGTGGTTGAATAAATAGAAAGAGACCCACAGCCTAGATCCTGCCTCCTTGCTACTTTGCCTTTAAATCAAATCTTTATATTCTTCTTCAAGTTCATATCTTTTTGTGCTTGATCTTTGGCTGTTTTGTTCTTTCTCAATTAAAACACCAATTATAAGGGCCCAATGTAACAACAACAACAACAAAAACCCTAGATTTGGATGCAGGAAAGATGGAAATAGTAATTTTGCATTTCATCATCTGTTAATGTTTTCAGTATAATGGGGTACTGGAAAGAAATAAAAGATGAAAGGTTTGTGGATGGGTCGGAATAGATTCCATCTTCCTTGCTCCAGTGACCACTGGATCTGAAACCAGCAAAATAACATTGTGATTTAAATTAAATAACAATAAATTAAATCATTAATTTTGTTCTTGCTAGGACTAACACTTGGCTTAGTGATGATTTTGTAACTCTTTTGCAATAATTTTAGGATGAAGTCTTGAAAGCTCAAATCGCACTTAATCAAGAGTTCCAATTTTCTTTCACTATTGGTCATCCTTAGTTTTAATGATAATCAATTCAGATTGGTGTCCATCCTTGCATTTTGTTAAAAAGTATAAGATTTAAAAAAAAACAATCTTTAAGTTGATTGGCTAAGAACAAAACTATTTTTCAGTTTGAAAAATAACTGAGTTTGACACAATTCTCAAGAATTGTGAAGGGTCTATTCTACAGCCAGATTAGAATTGTTGGATTCCATGACCAAATATAGGCAAATTCCACCACTTGCCATATCATGAGGGGACATGCATCTGCTATATTACTCATGTTTTCTTCTTGTTACATCAATCTTGTTACATCAAACAGATTGGGGAATCCTGTAAAGGTGATGTATGCCAGTTCTTTATATTACCACATATGTGTTTTATTGCTGTATTTTCTTTTATTTATTTTACTCCAGAATTTATCCTGTATTTATCCTGTATTTTATGCTTGTTTTATTTTTTTATATGATCATAAGACTAATCAATTAATAAACCATCTATCTATCAGATAATGTAGATAACTCTTTCGTCCGTGGCTTACACTACTGATATATGAAAGATCACACACAGGCACTCACACCTAAGATCTCACTGCCACAATCCATTTCTTTGTGAACAGCAGAACTACAGTAGCTTTCCCAATAGAAAAGATCCTGGTTATTCAAGATCTGAGCCAGGAACTACAATATTTTTATGAACTTGATGGCTGAGATGGGACAGTAGCAAACTACAATAAACAATAATGTCTATCAATCTATAAAAACAAGCATGTTTTCTCAAAGGTGCCTGAAGGAAGAACAGGAAACCTTTCTAAACTCTACAGCCTTGTTCATACCTTAATAACCATATTTCTTCATATTTAACACCTTGCTTTCAGACTTCCTCTTTTAAATTAATCATTAAGACTTTTTTAAAATTACATCAATGGTTCTGTGTAAACCAGATAAATCTGAAGAATCCTGAATTGCAGAAGTAATATGGGGATTCTTTATTTCATCCTTCTTAGACTGCAGGTGTGGCAGATACTGTTAAAAAACTACATGTTTAAGTCTGAATGCAAATTATTAAATCAAGCCTCTGAAATAACATTTCTTCAAGATGTGAATTTTGTATAAAATGGACATTCATCCACTTCTTTCTTTAAAGAAACAAATTAACTCCTGTGCTACACTTCTGCAGAATGGGGCTTCCAGTATTTATTTATTTTATTTGTTTTATCCATAAATGACAAATAAGTATATATTTATTTTATTTTTTGTATCCATAAATGACAAATACACTTGTTTTAACCTTCAAAACCTGTTTTAATTGTTTTGTAAAATAGTTCCTTTTCTAAAATTGCACCCATGTGATTTTCAAAGTCATCTAAGTCCTTTTTAGAACCATGTGACTAGCAGGATATCAAATGCAAAAATATATAAGCAATTAATTCAAAGTTCTCTGAATCCATAGATCCATCCAAATATATATCCAAATATCCATTCAATCCATCCAAGTATTCCAAAGTCAAGAAATATGTGCCCAATATCATTTGTTTTCATGATTAACAAGCAACATGTACTGCACAAGCAAGGAGCCCAATACCACCAAAGAATAAATACTCTCCCAACTTCACCCCACCTGACTCCACCCAACCCAGTCCAATCATCTTTGCTCCTTGCAGTGCAATGGATGGGCAGTGACCCCCTTTGATTATACGATATCATAACAATTGACAAAACTTTCTTCAGGGAAGAGAGAAGCAAGCTCTCAGCAGCTGAAATCATTCTGGAGTTTCAGAACAGAACCACCTATTAATGGCCTTTTGAAAATTTCCATTAGATACGTAGAGAGATTATGAATGTATAGCTTTATCAAACCTTTCAGACGAAGGAGTTCTCCAATAAATTCTAAGGGGCAGGACTTCCTGTTATTAAGAGCAGTCCAACCACTGCTAAAAAACCTCCATGGGAGAAATTTCTTCCATTGAGATTCAGTGGAAAAATGGCAATCCAGGGAGACTGAAGACCACCAAAGAGAAGATTAAACAATCAAAAACAGTACATTCTAGACAACTTATCACTCAGGCACCTTATTGCTAAATAAATGCCAGGATATTACTTGTAAGAAATAAGTGGGAAATTATGAGAATACCACTGATGAATAACACAGGCAAGAAGAGCCAGAAGCACTATAGTTTTTTGAAATCAGTTCTCTTTTGAAAGAATTTGTAAAGCCAATTCTTTTTCATCAACTTAAACAAGAATCGTTTTTTAAAGATTCTCTAGAAAAGGTCCTGGCATTGGTTTCTCAGCCCAATTTTATTTATTTATTTACTAAATGTATATGCCACCAAATTCAAAATGATTCTCTGCAGCATAGAATAAAACACATATTAAAAACAGTTAAAAATTTCAAATTCATAAATATTTGTCTTCTTCAAACTTGCACTTTTCTGATGTCCTAGAAAGCCAATCTAGAATTTTCTCTACAGGAAGAGCCAAATGACCTTTTCCATCTACATAGCAACTTGCACCTTCGTTCATTGGTTTGTCACTTCCTCCATACAATCTCAGAGTCCCAGAAGCCTTTTCTACACTGAAAGACCTCTAGATACCAACTTCCTACACAGTAGCACAGACCTCATTCTGTGAGTTTCCAGAAGAATCACAATTTCTTATGTTCTTCACAACTTATGAGAGATGGGATGGGTTAGACTACCTGAACCAAAAGGCTGGCTGTTATGTTTTTATACATGCGAGGTGTGTAAGAGCAATTAGACAAAATAAGTCATATCAACAGTCTGGAATAACATCTCAGCTACACAGGTTATGGAACTGTGGGATGTCTGCCAGGATGAGAGTCCATAAAACATAGGAAATGATAACTATAAATAAAATTCTTGTTCATAAAAGCTTCCCCATTACAAAAACTAGTTTCTATCTTCATCTGTGCTCCTTTTTCTCTAAACCCTGACTTCCTTTTTACTTACAATAGCCAGAACTTCATTTCAATCCTTCCTGTAATTTTTTATAGCAACCTTATTACTTTCCAATACAATTAATTTAATGGCAGAGGAGGAAGCACAACCCAATCCATATAGACTCATGCTATTTCTACCTCCACTGTTAAATAAAAGAATAGAGATATCAGCCTATCTGTAATCTGTGTCACATCTGCATTCAATTACCACCCCAGTTTTACATTTCCCTAGAGGTTCTTCATCTGCCCAGATCTGCACAAAAAGTTGTCTTTTAGACATGTATTCTCTTAATATATATATATTAAGATAGATAGATAGAGAGAGAGAGAGAGAGATATCTTAATATATATATATATATATATATAAAAGTACCATTTGGGTGCTTACTGAAGGTTTTTATGTCTACCCTGATGATGGATCCCAGTAGTGTAGATCCGAAAGTTCAGGTTAATAAAAGGATGGATGTTGGGGTCTTAGTCCATTTCTAGTATGAAGTGGGAGATTTTTATGATTGGCTCAAAGCATTCTTTCTGCTGCTTCTTACGTTCAAGTGCTGGGGATATAATTGGATGAACCAGTTTGGTCCAGTGGTGAAGGCACCCGGCTAGAAACTGGGACACCATGAGCTCTAGTCCCATTTTGCATACAAAGCCAGAGCTGGGTGACCTTGGACCAGTCCCTCTCTTTCAGCCCTAGGAAGAGGCAACGGCAAACCATTTCTGAAAAACCTCACCAAGAAAACTGCAGGGACTTTTCCAGGAAGTCACCAGGAGTCAACACCAATTTGAAGGCAAGGCACAAAAACCCAATTGTTGCAACTGATGACTTGGTCTTAGACTAGATCTAGAACTATAAAAATAAATAAAGTCCAAAATATCTGGAAAAGCCCCAGGGTAGAAACTGAGAGCTATAAGAAACCTATCAATAAGTATTCTACTCCCAGGAAGAATTGTACTGCAGGCCATCCAAACATCAGGGAATTCATGCCATGTATTTTTTCTATTCTATAGGAAAATTCTTACTTATGAAACATTCAAGTTTGGTTACGTTATATTATGAAAAAGGAAAAAAAAATAGGTGGCTTGTAATTCAGGCTTGATTAGCAGGTCTCCAATTTTGATTAGCAAATTGCATGCGTAATCAAGGTTAATTCTCATTGCTAAGCTTTTCTGTTCCACCCCCCAGCCCCCTTTTCTTCTTTTTTGTTTCTCCAAGAGAAAAGTCTCCTAGGAGGATAAAAAATATAGTGGCAAAAGATCAGAAGATGTTTCTCAAAGAAAACCAAAAATATTTAGCCACACAACTTTCTAACAGTGGTTTAGATGCTGGTCCCATACTAAACTGCCTTTTTATATGTATTAATGTGAATTTCCTTGCAAGATAAGAATTGTCTGAACACTGGGATACAGCCAGTGTTTAAATTAAATTTTAAATTAAACAATCAGGAGGGACCAAATACAATGGGACTTAGTCCTTCTAGAGATATATAAAGGCTTTTTTGCAAGAATAGAAAAATAGTATTTTATTAAAATTTATTACTGCAGGGTTATTAAGACACGTATTAGAGAAAATACCCTTTCACAACCTCACAACAATTAAATCAGTTAGCACCATCCTTATTCTTTGAGAAAAAAGCAGGAAAAGAGAATCTCCTAATTCAGGAAAAAAACATTCAAGAAACTGGAGGCCAAATTTTAGCATAACGTTAGAAAGGAGAGAGAGTCAGTTTAAGGTAGTGGTTAAGGTACTAGGCTACAAACCAGGAGACTGTGAGTTGTAGTTCCACCTTAGGCACAAAGCCAGCTGGATGACCTTGGGCCAGTCTTCTTCTCTTAGCCCAAATGCTAAGTTTGTTTTTGTGAAGAAGCTGTTGGACTAGAAGCCAGAAGACCGTAAATTCTTGTTCCATCTTATAGTAGGCACAATGCCAGCTGGATGACCTTGGCCTACTACTATTTCTCAGCCCTAGGAAGGAAGCAATGGCAAACCACTTCCAAAATCTTGCCAAGAAAACTGCAGGGACTTGTCCAGCCATTGCCAGGAATCAACAATGATTCAAAGTAGACCGACCAATACAGAGAGAGACAAATTACGAAGAAGAGGTGATTTAAGCAACTACTTGCCTGCTCCTTCTGAACTGAAAGAAGATAAGATTTTGTTTCAATAACGAAACAAAATGAAGCAAAGAAAAGGCCCAGCAAAGTGAGGGTCACCCTAGCTTTTAAGAAAGCTCATCACAGCAAGGATAACTGTATGGCTTTAATTGTTCAGAATTAAATTGTTCAGACTTCTCCACCGAGGGAGTTGCAAATGCATCAGCTTTCTTATAATGTTGCAGTATAAACTTCCATTTAGGCTTGATGGGTCCCCTTTTAAATGAATTTTTATTTTCCAGGTACTTTTGTAATGCAGTCTTTTATGAGTGGTGTGAATAAGAGGCTGCTAAGATATTAAGCCATGTAAAACAGGAGAGTCATTTCTGACAAAGGGAGGGGGGAGGTGGAAATGAAGAAGAAAAGAGGGGGATTGGTGAATGTGTTCACGTTCCAAATTTTCTTTTTCTCTGTGCTCAACCTGGGCTGAGTGAATGGCCAGCAGCTGTCTTGTTCCTACCTCTTCTTCTCCTCAGGTTGTCTATGAGGAAAATATGAAAATCTTTAGAAGACACCATTAAAATTCAAGTTCTCCAGGTTGTCTATGAGGAAAATAGAAATCTTTAGAAGACACCGTTAAAATTCAAGTTCTCCATAACTTTCTAGAGTTAGGACCAGCAGCCCAAGTAGTAATTGGCACATCTGCAATTACCTGCTAAATTTTGGGATTGTATAAGAAAACCCAGTTTGGTGTGTTGAGTACAACTCTATGCATGGAGTTCAAATATATTTATTAATATAAATCTTATTATACATATCTTATTAAATTAAAGATGTTTTCATGTATCATAGATAACATAACATTACAACATTTGAAACATTTGTCCATCTGTATAAAAGATATAAATATATCGCTCTTTTGTTATTTTCTAAACATTTTCTTATACCTGTGATATTTGTCTTCTGGTAGCCGAGAGAGAGAGAGAGAGTACTTAACTTCTAGGCTTTAATATATTTTGCATTGAAAAGCTGTTACCGTACATGTCGTAGCAAGAATTTAAAATCAGGTCAGATGAAGAAAGCATTTCAGTGTCATTTTTACATTAGTGATTGTGGTTGATGTCATTTTCACAAAACAAAATTAAAACCAAAATGGATACTTCAGGTCAAAGGACCACAAGGAGTATATAGATACATTTCCATCAATAAATCTGTCCTCTTCCTGCTCCAGTGCAGCCCCACAACCCTCAATGATTGACATTTTTACCACTAAATTATACAATGTCTGCTTCAAGAAGGAGTGTCTCCATTACAAAATTAGCTAACCATCAACATAACATAAAATAACTCAAACATGGTGTCATTTAACAAAGATATTGATTTGTAGAGACTTACTGGATTAAATCTTGGTTTCCCATAAAAGAAGTAGCTATTATATTGTTCAGTAGACAGAAAACTGCAGTCTATAGAACTCTATCTGCATTTGACATGGGGTGGATCTTCAGATCAACAGAAGGAAAGAAGGAAAGGACAGAGTGATTATTCCTTATGATAACACAGTCAATTGTGACGAGAAGCTAAGAGGATGTTTTCCGTCTTCCAAGTTCAAAATGGTCATAAAAGAGTCTTGGTATTAACAAAACCATATTCCTTTGGGGAATTACTGTAAAACAAGCCCTGTTACTTTTTTACATAGATCAGTTGAAAAACACCCAGTACTTCACTTAGAAAGATCTCATGAAGTAGCAGATGAGTGGAATGATCCTACCTGGACCGCTGGAGATCCTGATAACATTCTCTGGCCCAGTGTTTCTCAACCTCAGCAAAATGCTGCCTGGGGAATTCTGAGAATTGAAATCTACATATCTTAAAGTTGCTGAGATTGAGAAACACTGCTCTAACCATTTAAGTGCTTAAATCCTCGAAGTATTTAAGATCAATCTGGAGATTTATTTATTTTTATTAGAGATGGTAGCCTAATGGTTAAGACACTGGGCTTGTCTGCTGGTAGGTTGGCAGCCCAAGTCTGAGACCCAGACACTACGTAATGGGGGAAGCTCCCGTTATTCACCCAGCTCCTGCCAACTTAGCAGTTCGAAAGCATGTACAAATGAAAGTAGATAAATAGGTACTGCCTAAATCGGTGGGAAGGTAACAGCGTTCCATGCGCCTCCATGTATAGACATGTCAGCCACATGACTACAAAAATGTAGGTTCAAGACAAATTCTGGCATCCTCAGCTGGGAATCAGAGATAAGCACTACCCCCAAGAGCCAGAAATGACTAAAAAGGAAAACCTTTAACTTTTTTATTTGTTAGAAATAGAATGAAACAAACATGTTAGCCATATTATTATTCATAGTTTTTAAATTATCTTGCTGGTGTTCAGAAGCATTGGATCTCAGCTCCTTTTTCATTATCAGTAAATCCCAGATCACTGATGTTGACAATGTTTTGGTTCACCCAATAGGCTGAATCCAGCCAGCCACTAACTTGGTCATAGTGCCTTATTAGTGGACGTACACAATCACACTTACTGTAACTGCCCCTTGTTTAAAATAATGACCTCATCCACTTCACCTACTTGTGCTGGCTGGGTGTTGGCAAATCTTTATTATATCAACAGTCCCTTCTCCATTACTCAAGCTTGGATACTTCGGCCAATCATTTTGGAAGGGACTGGAGCCATGTGCTATGCAACCAGACCATGGCAGTGAATTCTGTAATGACTACCTTGAATTTTTCAACTGCTGTACATCCTAATCTTTTTTTCCTTCAAGGATGAATTGGGAGTGGTTTAGAGACTATCACATGACTGATACAGTTTTGGGGCCTATAAATGGATTGACCAGTGCAGAATGGTTGCCACAACATCACTTGGGATCAGAACTGCTCTTCTCCTATCTCAGGACTAACCTGGTTATTGGGCACACACAACACCGTCACTACCATTGAGCCAGTTAAACTTATTGTGAAAGTCAGGCCTGAATGAGGTATCATTCAGCTGGAATAATATCCTTATGGAGAAGAGATTCACAGGCTTTTCCTGCATATTTTAACTTCCTAATATAACATCAGTATCTCTAAAAGGAGCAGCAGTGAAGGTAGGAATGGCCAGACTACTTGAAATGGGTAAACTTGATTCATCTCAGTCTGTCACGATGTCAGAATTGATGAGTTTTTCCACAGAATTCTCAGATAGAGTTATTTCTTTCCCATCAATGTTGGTGCTTTATTTTTTTTAATTATGTTATTGTTCAATTGCAGTGTATTTCCATGTTATTTCTCAGTAAGTTCTATTTACTTAGTCAAATTCATCTCTCCCCTTCCTCATTCTAATTTTCTGGAGACGTTAAATAATGAAAAAAAAATATTGGAGGGTAGGGAATTCAGGCAATTTTGAAGGGCAATTTTAAAAAACACTTATAATTTGGGGTACAAAAGTCTCATTGTGAAGCTACCTAAATCTTTACAGGAATGTAAATGAGCGTTAAGAGCTGGATAAATTTGTATTCTGAAGTAGATAATTATTAGTCCAATGCAAAGTTCCCTTTCAGTTATTCTTCTCAAAGACAGTTCAACTAAACTGCTTTTGTGCATCTTAAAAACAAAGAAGGAAAATCAATCACCTTTCCAAATTAGAGTGACCTGATTCAGTGATTCGATGCATAGCATCAAACTGAATAGATCAGACACTAATTTTTGCATCATGAATAGCGGGACTTTTGTGGCATAACTTCACAGTAATATAAAAACATTTTCTCTCTCTCTTAACTGCTGAAAGGTACGCATACTACAGACACAAGCCATGTCAGTTTTTTAAATAAAGTTCTTATAGAGAAAAGATCTCTATTTTATTAATGGGGAAATGTATGGACTTTTAAATGTACATGCCTTGTCTGCATCTCAATAAAAAATGTGTAAGACATAAATCTATAAAGGAACCCACAGTCATTGTCTTCTGCTAACTTTTGATCAGAACAATCTGCTAGCAGACTATTGACAATAGTCTAACAACAGTTTGGCCACTATCCTAAATCTGTCACTATGGAAAATGGGGACATACTTCTTTTTCAACCCTATATTAATCAGGTTTTCTTTTCAATTTTGTAAAGGCGAATAGAAAATTCTTGATATATAAGTATCCTTTTGGAACAAGTTCATAGGATTTTGACTTTCTTAATCCAGGGGAAAAAATGGATGATGTTGAAAGTGTTCTTCGGGATTATTCAAAAGGTGTCTATCTTTTCAGCCTTTTGCTTGGTTAGTTGCTTGTTTATTCTCATGTTTGGCTTGGCATATCATGATTTCCTCATTTCAAGCTTTCCCCTCACTTAAAGATAAAAGACTCTATCAGCAGGATTCATGAATGAGGGATATTATTTATCAACACAGAATCTTTTGGAACATTTCCAACCCCCCTCTTTTTCATGAACTACTTTCTTAAATCCACAAAAGCACTTCATAAATCGTTCAGCGCCAGCCGAAATTAATAATGAGTCTATTTACATAAAAAGAACTCATCCTGACAATTGCTGATAATACTTGAAACTAGCATCTTGTCAGCATTCAGAAATTATGCTGGTGGTACAGGAATAGGAGTCTTATTGTATATAAGTGAATTAGAATATTTCACTCCTGTTCTCTTGTGCACAAGTTCTTAAAAAACTTCTAATTAATTGGGCTTTCTTTATCTAAGAACAATATTAATAAACTGAAAGGAACCCAGGGATTGGTAATATCTGAGAAGTTAGAGGCTTGGAAAAGGTATTCAAATGCCATCAAACGTTGTGAACCATCTTTGCCAACAAAGATCAGAATTGTGCAAGCCATGGTATAAGCCCTGTGACCTACTATGGAAGCGAAAGTTGGACTTTGGAGAAGCAAAATTGAAGGATACAAACATTTTTGAGCTTTGGTGTTGGAGAAGACTCCTGAGAATACTATACACAGCCAGAAAACAAATGGATCATTAAACAAATCAATCCAGAGTTCCCACATGAGGCACAATGACCAGGCTCAAATTATCTTACTTTGGACACATTAAGCAGACTCCCAGCTCTCTGGAGAAGGCTCCAGTGC
>JANHZU010001781.1:233819-247838 GCA_032468055.1 Acrochordus granulatus
TGGAGAAGGCTCCAGTGCTGAGAAAGGTGGAAGGAAAGAGAAGAAGAGGACAACCAGTAGCAAGGGGACTGGATTTAAATACAATAGTGATGGGTGCATTTTATGGAAGATTTGAGGGACAAGATTTTTGGGGTGAAAATCTATGTGGTCACTAAGAGACAACAATGACTTGATAGCACATAATCAAATAATCAGAGGCTGCAATCCAGGTACTCATCGAGTGATGAAGTGACATTACTGGCTCAGGTTTTGCTTCATTTTTTTTAGGTGATTGGAGGGAATTGGGATCAAACAAGAGTGGGTGGCAAACTGTCTTATTCCAAACCCTTAAACCTCCCCAAAGCAAAAAACAAAAGACTAACTTGTGTTCCCAAACTGCAATTAAGGGTCGTCTGGGAAAGGATTTAGGACGTGGACTTTCTCAGGATCATTTGAGATATTTGTTTTCTTTTGGTTTTGATATAGCCAGCCATTAAAAAATGTTAAAATAATCAGAAACTTGCAAGATCATCAGATCTGAATTTTTAATGTTTAACTCCAAAATGAGATTTCAGCATATCCTTTTTGAAGTCTTGTGAGAGTGGAAGGTGTGAATGCCACCATGTACATTTTTCATTTTTTTTCAATCTCTTGAGAGTTTGATTATTTTATTAACATGGTTCCTTGTGTAGAATTCATGAGTAGAATCCTTATGTAAATGTGGAGATAAAGATTTTGTTTAATTACACAATATTTTATTGGCCTTTTTTCTTCAGACCCATCTGTAATTTCTTTAAATCAACTTTCTTTATGGGATGCACATTTAATCTTTCTGTACACTTTATTTCTTTAATATGGATTGCCTATGCAGGTTTCTTCTAATCTGTTCAATATTGACATAGTGCATGCATCATTACTTTTGACCAAAAGAAGAGTGCACTAAAATTTGAATACAGAACACAAGAGGACCCTTTGCATAATGGAACTCAACCTTCCTTTACATCAGGGTCAATCTGAAACTTCCTACTCAAATTTATTTTGTCATAATTTCTGTATTTAAAAAAATCCCTAAGGTTCCTCATAACATTTTAAGAATACATTTATTTTATACCTGTAGGTGGTCTCCCAAAGGGCTGTGTTTCAAAATATTTAAGCTGATTTTGGCAGGGAGACTAAATTTGAACTGGCAAAGTTCAAACAGTTAATGGGCTTAATCTTTTCNNNATAAACGGTACAGTTCCCAAAACTTCATGGACAGCTCACTTAAATTATATGGCAGGGAATCCTCATGCTGCCATTCCCAGCAGAGGAAACCGAGACAGAAATAATTAAAAATAAACAAAGATGATGTTTAATGCATTGCTTGGGGAAGAATTAAGTCGGAAGATAGAAGGATATCAGCAACTTTTCAAAAAATGTCCATCTTTCCATTATACTGAAAATATATCATAAAAAGGAATGTTGGAATAATTAGGCACTTTATTATTGTCTAAATTCAGGGGTTGTTTGTGAATTATTCAACTGTATTTGACATGCGGTGCTGAAAAATAAATTGGCAAGCATCCAAGAAACTACTTTACTTAGGGGCATAAAGCTTGGTTTAACTACTCCCTGTTAGATAATGGATTTGTTTCTATTTGTCAGGGCATATCAGCTGCTTGATTTCAGACTGTTCTAAGTTTGGGACTACTTTTCAATTTGTTTAGTGGGCCTGGGGGCCAGTGGTTTTCTGATCAATTAAAAACAACCTAAAGTTGAATGCTAAAACTAGCCACGGAAACGAGGATTCCCAAACATCAGTACTTAATGTCACTGTGATTGAATCCGTGCATGGCACGGTCTGGATTGCTTCAGCTTTTGACCACTGTGTCATACAAATCTTATTTCCCATCAGAAATCATAATTTGTCTCTTTATATGAGAGCAAACTGACTGGCTCTGGCTTACATAGTTTGGTTTGGTTTGGTTTGGAGTATTTTAATAATAAATTTATTCAATCCATACAAATCGTTCCCAGCCTAAATGCCGCATGATTTATTATGTTGCTTTTATACATTTTTTCAGGATCCTATAAATATTCTTTCTCTCTTTTGCCATAATCCTTACTTATTTTCCTGCAACGTAGTATACAAACTACATGTTGGATTAATATTTAAAAAAAATCAAGTGGGGGGATATATCAAGCAATTGCAACTAGACCAAAACTAATTTCTTTTTGTGAATTTGGACAGAAGTTTCTGTAACATCTCTCGGACATCACAGGTTTTAATGCTATGGTACAATGTTGAGTCATTTCTGATTAACTCCATCCTCATCACACAGAATGTTTCAGAGGTAGCACAAAGGTCTTTTGTTTTAATTTTAATTGCGCATCTTGCTTTTAACCATTTAACTGAATGAATTTTTTTTTGCTTTTTATTTTACAATACCTCAGTTCAAAGAATCATTGTATTCTTGTATGAAAATAACAATCCATTCAGAGATTTTTGTATTCTGCATATGCAAACCTTATTCCTGAATTGATACAGCTGCAGGACTGAAGGGGGTCTTAGAGACCATATAGTTGATCCCTTTGCTGGAAATCTGGAGCCAGTTTGGTCTAGTTGTTAAGGTAGCTGGGAGATTGTAAGTTCTAGTCCTGCCTTAGCCATGAAAGCCAGCTGGATGACTTTGGGCCAGTCACTCTCTCTCACTTCATAGGGTTGCTAATGTGGGGAAAATAGGAGGAAGAAGTTGCATTAAATATGTTTGCCACCTTGAGTTGTTAATAAATGTTAACAACAATAACAAATTAAAAGTTGTTAATAAAATAAAGGCAGCATACAAATAAATAAATTACAGTATTCCTTAATCATTCAGTCTACTTGATTCAGTCAAGCTTGCCAATTGTCTGTAGAATTGGTGCCACTATACAAGTGTTTTTGCTAGTTATACATTTCTTCTTGATCATAACAACAGTTCGACAGTGAAAAGCTTTATTTTAAGAGGTAACTTGGAAAGAATATCTCACCAAATAAAAAAGACAATCTTAATCTTTTAAGCTTTAGCTAGGTATATAATAGCATTTGAGGAAATGTTTCCAGTGCTTTTCTTTGTTTAAAACAATTTGTACTTCAATGGATGGCTGCCATTGGTCTCTTTTTTCCAACAATTTATACTGAATATTGCTTTAGTTATTCAGAGTGTCTCTTGGACTTTTGTTAGCCTCTTCTCTATTCTTCTTTCCTGATTCTCTGAATATCTGACATAGACTCTACCATGTTGGACCTGAGAGTGGACTTGGACTAACCTTGGCTAAATAATGTCCTTTGGCTGCTTCTTATGGACAGGACAAGACCAACTATAGATGTTAAATTTAAGGCAGAGAAAAAAAGATTCCTGAGAATACCATGGATTGCTGTGAGAGAAGAAAGGGCGGAGCCAGGAGTGAAGAGGAGAATTAGTTTGGAGTTACTACACATGCACAGATGCCAAAGACCCAACTCTTCGTGAAAACTATTAACCTTATCTGGGGAGTCCAGGTACAGGGCTGGCAATTGAAGAATACTTGTGATCTTGGAGCATCTATAAAGCTTTAGTTTAGAACTGAACCATCTGAGCCTGCTTCTTCAAGCCTAACAGTTGCCAAGAAAAAGAAACAAAGGGATCATCAAAGAAATCAACTCAGAATTCTTATTTGAGATGAAAATGACCAGGCTTTAAATTATCTGACTTTGGACACAATATATAAAGACCTAGGTCTCCAGAGAAGTCCACATTGTTGGCTTTGAACAGAATGAGCCACATGAAAGTAAATTCTATTCTATTACTTTAATGGCTGTCTCAAGGTTACAAGATTTTCACCTTCTAAGTGCTAAAAGTTCTGTTTATAACCCTATTGGGTTCTCCCAATGGCTGCCCCTCCTTTGTTTGGTCATGCATATTGACTCTAAGCTCATCCCCCTCTTCACATATGGTTCAGTCCTAGTTTCCCCCACAATAATTCCAGACAGGTTTGAAGGGAAAAAAGAGGAAGAAGAAGACCAGAAGCAAGGTGAATGGATTCAATTATAGTCGTGATGGATGTACTGTTGTAAGACCCAAGAAACCAGACAGGGGACAGATTTTTGTGGAGAAAATCTGTCAGTGTGATCTCTAAGAGGTGACACTGATGCCGAAACATATCAAATCAAATCCATGAACAAGAAAAAGTGGGTACCAAACATTAAGTAATTTAGGCAATACCATTCAAGGGCTCATAATATGAAATATTGGACTATTACACATTGGGAAAGCTAAATAATGAGATCTTAAAATTCTTTGGAATGTGGAAAATCTTCTATTCATTCTGTTCTCTTTTTTTCCCCTTTCAAACTCACCATGGGAGGCTCCAGTGCTGACATCTTTATATATGATATTCTCATCTCAAAATGCCACTGAACTTTCAAATGAATACTTGCCTATGATCTTTGAATACAAAAATGCTTAAATCAAGGTTTTTATATTTTAGTGCACTCAGCCATGCTAGACCGTGAAGGGATTTTTGGTATTTAGCTTAGATCTCTTTCATTTTCAAGAGAAAATGAAAAGTTTCTGAAAGTGCATGAAGTTATATCGCAATGCAGAATGTTAAAGTGCACTGAATTCTCCTTAGAAAACTCATATCAGATAGAAGATGTATCAAAGCACCATCTGTAATCGACCATGTCCAAACCCTAGCCAGACCAGAGAGATTCACAAAATGCTAGCATAAGTGAAAGTAGGCTGAGTATTGTCATTTCTATCACTCTGAACCTGATAGGAGCTTCGATGAACCAAAACTATCTCATTCCACTTCCACTTTGGGAGGTGAAAAGTTCTGCAAATATTTAGGTAACTCAAGGTTAAGCCAGGTGAGCTCAGGCCAGTTTGGCTGTTTAAGGTGTCATTACTTGATTAAATTAGATAAATGCAAGCAATATATGTAAGTGTGAATAATAGACAGATTTACAAAACAGAGAATGTACTAAAGAATCAAGCTGTAGGCAGTCATGTTTATATAACTTCAGCAGAATAGTTTCCAAGTTTTTCTCTCTCCCAACTACTAGATATTGTTATACACATACTAAAAATGTGTGTTTGCTTTCTCAGTTTCCCCAACCTCAGTGTCAGCATCTTCCTTTCAACTACAGTCTTGTTCCCATTTCCAAGCTTTGATGGTTACCTCCTTCAAAACTGAAGAGGGTTCCTATAAGCTTTATCCCATCCTTCATTCTTTCTTTATGAAATGTCAACAGATCGTTCTGGGCTATTAACATGATGAGGAATAATCAGCCATCAGTTGGAATCAAATGATATCTGGGAAACATCAAAATCTTTCCTTTGAAAAGAATATGAAATACAATGAAGCAAAACTATGAACCAATTTGAGAAGGAGGATAAGGCATCTTTTCCCTAGGGATGGAAAAGAATGGTCCTTTTCCAAAGTTTTCATCATGACCAGTAAGTAGGGAAGCCAAGTATCTCCAGATATCTAGACTGGTGGTCTTACTAAGACCTTCCAACTGTAAGACAATCTACTGAGATCAATTCAACTGACCAAAGTAGAAGAGAAGGAAGAGAAAATGTCCATGTCTTTATTTGGTGGTTTATCAACTTATTAAGATTCATGGCATGAGAAATTTTAGGGAGAGTACATAGGGATTAAGACTGAACTATATACTTGGAGATTTATCAGGAACAAATATATTGTATATTGTGACATTTACAAAATCACTGGTATTATTAGAAATTGGAGAAACAAATAAAAGTGTATGCACATGAAAGATTTATACATAGTACCCACATTATATCTGTGCCCAAGATGTTGACTTTTTGACATGGCCCCAGTGACAAAGTCTGGTCCTAATAATACCTTATAATTTCTGAAACATCAGGGTCACAAGACCCCGAGGATTGGTTTAATATCTGGGAACCTATTGGTTAATCATTCATGCAAGAAAACCTTTCTTTTGTTACTTCTCTCAGTTTCAACCCATGAACCTTATGGATCATTTAGAATTCAGCTGGCTGAAGAAATTCTGTTTAAAATCGCTCATTAAATTCTTCACTCTGCTTCAGTGCAAAATATGATATCCAACCAATAGTAGATTAGCTTCACACCACAGGAGAAACCAATGTCAGTCAAAGGAGTGGACCTTGATGTATCTCATATACAGTACAATTCTTTTCCAACAAAAAAGTTTTCTATCTCCATAGTAGCTTAGACATTATGGTCAATTAACTCTTGGTTAATGTATTTCCCTTAGCCTTCTTCTGCTCCTATCATATACCATCCTTTCCTACTTCTTATTCCCATTTTATGACTTTTATGACTTCCATATTTTATGACTTCCATATTTCTATACTTTCCTGTGTGTCTAGCTTCAAAATGGAGAAAATCAATATAATCTGTGACAAACATTGATGATCCCACCAGCATCTTACCTTCATTGAAATTTAAAACATATCTTTGTTGATGCCCCTTATACCCAAAGATATTAGCATTAAAAAATTGAAGTAGATTACTAATGTAGACTCTTAGTCACTGTTTTAATTAAACATATATATAACATTTTTCTGCTTTTTCATGACATTCTAAATCTGCAGTTTAAAGAGACAAGCTCACTATTCCTGATTGTGGGGTAGTACTACTCTGTTGTCAGTTTTCCACAGAGCTAGATCATAAAAATTCTTATAGGAACTGCTCACACCTGCAGAGAAGGGACATTCTCATGTTCAGGAAGACATAATTCTTTAGAAAAGTTGCATTCAAAGAGAACTATATATTAATTGTTACTATTACATCTAAGTTCCACTCTTGGGACAAATTCATTGGAGAGCATGATCCCAACTCATTTTAAAGACTGTTTTCATTATCGTTACTATAATACCTTGACTTCGTTAATAGATTGTAGGGTATCTAGTTACAACAGCCATCTTTTCTACTAGTAATTCTTTCACAAAGACAACAATAAAAAGGTGAACCCTTGGAAGCAAAGTTCATTTCTTGCCCATCTTTTACCAAGATAGCCCTTAGCAATTTATGCAGTAAGTCTGAAGAGAATTCACTGAATGGTTAGGAGTTTATCAAGACATGAGAAAGGGAACACAAGTAGAATACCATTGTAGAAATTATGAAAAGAATAATGCATTGTCTTGCTATTAATTGTGGAAAGTTTTGAGACAATTGTGCTGCCACTGGGGGATATGCTGCTGGCATCATATATCATAGTTGATACGATGGTTGTCCGCTGATAGCAAACTGCAGCGTGTATGTAGGGAGAGGTACGTTATGTTCAAATGCTGTCATCTTTCTGTTGGGACTGACATTTCAACTAATAGATGAGCCAAACACACAGTTGCACACAATCAAGGAGAGAGGTAATGAGTGCATGTGAAGATACATAAATAATTCAGCTCACTCAAGAGTTGGCAACTTGAACAAGTCCCTTTTGGTTAAACTTATTTAATGATAAGGTGAAGTTAAATGAGCGATAGCCCCGTTAAGAGGCCATTGTCCAGAGGGAATCTGGACCATCTATGTTAGATCACTAGAGTGACTTGAGCAAAATTATGCCAGCTTAATTTTCCAAACCTTTAGAGACAAAGAACATATCTGATTTCTTAAAGACATGATCCTGGACAAGTGTTTTTAGAAAAGGCAGCTGCATGTAGCCCCATAAAACTCTCTTCTATTTTTTAAAAACTCCAGCCCATTAGCAAAATACTTAAAAGAGGAAGAGAGAGAGAGAAAGACCAGAGAGATCATTAAGATATTGTGAAAGCTTTTGAAACATTATCTTGATGATAGGACAAGAACTCCTAATAATACTTAGATATATTTAAAAATGAATGTTTCTTTTGTTCAGGCACACATATAGATTTTACACAGCTTGGCTGAGAGATATTCAGGGATCTTTTCCAAAGAAAGGAGTATAAAAATTATTTTGCACTGAAAAATATATGGAATCACTACAGGCTTTTCTGTATGTATGCCTGGGTAACTACTTTCTGCAGTATTTTGAAACTGCAAGTGGAGTCATTATATAGAAGGAAAACTTTCTGCCATATTTTCCATTGAAAACTAAACACGAAATGTGTCTCTGTTCTGATCAATTGCACACAGACTCTTGAGACTTTAGGGTTTGAGCATTATTTTCCAAGCAAGTAGGAAATGAACTGTCCTCCTTCCAGAACATTTACGGAGCAAAACAAAGTCCTTTAAAATAATTTAAAACTCTACTTTTCCATACCTCTTGGACTTAGGTGGGTATAGAGCTGAAAGTGTGCACAATGCTTAAAATACTCCATTTCAGGTGCTCCACCATATGAAGTCACAAGTAGTGTCAAATAGATAATACATACAGAGAGAGAGACAGAGACAGAGATCCTTGCTGTCCTGAACTTTGAAATTTAGCACTCATTTTATGTTTAATTAATTCCAAAGGGGGCAAAGGAAGACTAGAAGCCATAAAACAGGAAGAATAAAAACTTTAAGCTGGCTTTGCAGTGGCGCTTTGCTTGTTGGTTTGTTTTGGAAAGACAGAAGGTTCAGTTTTTCATCCTTATATTTTTCTGAATATGATGTGACAATGTAAAAAAATCTTCCTGGAAGGTAAGTTCTTTTGTGTGGTGAGAGTGGGATGCACCTACTGGTCTCACATCATCAAAGAAACAGACATGTATCTATAATTTATGGTTTGCTTAAAGCTCGCAGTGATCTGATGTGGCTTTTTCAGACAACATCGTCTGTCTTGGCAAAGCCTGTCAGTCATCAGGGCTCACTCAAATTGTAGACCATTAGTCAGAGAGACAGCAAAGTTTCTTTAATGATGCTTTTATATGTAGCGTGTTGGCAGTGAAACAGAGATGAATTGACTTGATCAATGCATTAGTCTAATCATGGGGTTCCTGCTCTTAATTTCTTTTGTCGGTAATTTCCATGCTCAAACAGCATTAAGGATACTTATGAAGGCACACTTAGAATGGTGCTGATGAAGGCAGTCACCTATAAAGGACGGCTTGGATACTACACTGTAGGAAACATGGAGGAAGGCAGGGAGGGGGAAGAACAGTAATATTTCTCTTTGAACTACCTTTCCTACTGGGAGAATTATGCAGCCTTTGTTAAAAAGTGGAACATTTCCAGTTCTATATGTCACTCCTCTCTTTTACACTCCTTTGCCCACAAAGTATCTTCAAAGATTGGATGTCAGTCCTTTGAGACAGTCAAGGTCAAGAAGCAGCATGGCAAGGGCCCCAGAATGCTCTTTAATATGGTGGGGTAGTACAACATAATCTTGGAAGACCATCAGAGCTTCTCTCTGCTACATCTTACATCAAACAAAATCAAGGGTGGGACAGCTTGAGTTTCTTTCTCACATGTTCTTTTTTTCCAGGGCTGAGTAATCTTCTCTTAAACTCCTCCCTTAATGCTTTGCTCATTCCTTCCCCATTCTCAGAGCCAGGTATACGTTCTATCAGATACATCAACCTTTGATTCTCAGATTAGTGAAAGTGGAAGTTTGAAATACTGAACAATCATAAAGTTCAACCCCTTCTTCTTGGCATTGTGTTTGCTTTTTAGTCTTTCACGTAGTCTAACACATAGCATCTTAACTTTCCATATATGGCATGGTATTTGTTCCCCCACCCTTTTACTGTCTATGTCTTCTCTATATACAGTCTGAGTGTGCAACTTTCCCTTGACCAAGCCCCCAACCTTTGGGAGGCACTTCAAAACAGTAGGAAAAAAAATTATTATAGGAAAAAAATTCCAAATTCCATTTCTTTTAAAGTAAATTTATATTTTAAGTATTGTTTAAGTGAATACAATTACTAGCATTCCATGTGTGCCTAATGATTTTCCTTCCCTATCACATTAAAATTAATAAAACTGAGTGGCACCTTTTGGGAACTACACTCAAGAATTAAATATGGGGAAGAGAATCAGTGCAGCCCTGCAAGCTGAAATATGCGCAGCCAGGTTCTATATTTTCTGTCCAATTTATGGCACATTGCTCCACTTAAATCTTAGTTTTCCCATTCTCTAAGGGTGGGGGGAGGATACTATTTATTCATTTATTTTATCTATTCTCCAAGGCTTCTGAGCATCTAAATTGAGATGGCCACTACAAGGATTGAAGGTTCTTTTTTAATCCAACACATAAGCACCACAGAAACCATGATACCACCATCGTGTGGGGGTAGGCTAAATTTGCACACCCCCAAATGCTTTCCTAAAGAGACACATTTCTATACAATAGTCCTTTGGAAGCCCAATAAGGTGGAGAAAGATTTGATATCCTGGAATACAGTGTTCCAAACAAAGCTTACCCCCAAAGTCCCCTAGTATGCAACCCAGCAGAGAAGAAATTTTCAATCTCATTGTTTGGACAGATTCAAACTGGAAAGGTATTCGGGCTCCAAATCATGAAGTATTTAAAGGGACAACCTTCCCTTTGAATTGTTACTTCCTGTTTCAAGTACGCTGTGGCAGACAACCTATCTTCTCCTGAAGTAAGAATATTGATTTCCTGTTCTGTATGTCATTCCTTCCCCTTTCCTTAATGTCAACCCAGATTAAGACCGTAAAGCTAGCCGGCAGGATTCCATCACACTTAGACACCATCGAGAACATTTAAGCACTGGAAATTAAGGAAGTATCAGGACTGCCACACGAAGTTCACAGTATACTGCAGTCCTAAATGTTAGCCATCCACAGCATGGTGTCTTCCAGGTTTTTTGGAAGCATAATTATGAGACACGTTGGCTTAAGAGTTGCTATTGTACCTTCTTAACTGGATATGAGCACTCAAAACCAGTGGAACACACTTTTGAGGAGGCATTTAGAAAATTGCCGTGTTTCATGAATTAGCCGATTAAAGCTGTGTGTGCTTGAATGTGGATTTTTAAAAAGTATGTAAAAATAGAAACATGCATCTTATGTTTTCCAATGGTTGGGACACAATTATGCCAAAACAGGCACAATAAGGAGAGCAGCTCTCTTTTGGAAGAGGTATCTTCTCCTGTGTGTGACCAAGGAAAATATTCTTCTATTAAGATGGCGTTCTTCAAGAATCCATTTGGAGTGGATCTAGACATAGCCACGCTTATGAAGACCCCTTCAATCAATGGGTTTCAGATTGAGATGATTAAGTTAAACCATTGATTTCAATAGGTCTACTGTTAGGTGGAAGAAATGTGAATGGGGCAGGTCTTGTGTAGGTCTGCCCACATTCTGCAAAATTTTAAATACTGCATTATTTGGGGCAATATTTAAACTGAGCAGAAAAATTCAATAACCTACTCCACATGTGGCCAAATAACACTTAAAAAATCTCATTTTTATTCGGTCAATTTAAAAAATCTCATTTTTTAAACTGGCCAAATAAAGGTTGCTGTTTTCTTACAATTCAGAACAGTTATGGTTTATTGTTAAGTAGGAATTAGGCCATATCAAAATAGAGGTAGTACTTGACTTATGACCAGTCGCTTAGTAGTCCTTCAAAGTTACAACAGGCTACTTATGATTTGGATTCAAAGTTCTGAGGGTTGAGCCCCATCATAGTAACATGACTGAACTTTGGGTGCTTGCCATTTATGGCTTTTTGCAGGGTCCACAGTCACATGACCATGTTTTACAACAGTTTTGCCAAAAACTGGCATTTCCAAATTTTGGCAAAACCATGCCCATGAGCAAACCATTGGTTTGCTGAAAGACCACCTCAAAAAATGTCGCAAACTTGGGACCGTTGCATGACCAATCCATTTTACGATCATTACATGATGGGCAGGTTCCATTCTGAGGACTATCTATCCAGAAAATAGCATACAGGACACTGATAAGTCCATATATAGCTTTATTACAATTCAATACTTTCAACATTGATCGAGAGATTTATTTTCCAACTGAAGAAAAGGAAGTAAAATAGAAGTATAATCTTTCCTTACCACAGGACAAAATACTCAAAAGAGAAAATGTAGAGGAGAATAAATTGTCTTTAAAATTCCTTTAGCAGTTAATCTTACCTATCATCTTTATCTGAAACCAGAACTATATAGCAAATATTGCCCTGTTATGTTTTGGTTTTCTTAGTGTTTATGAATAAGTACAGTTTGCAAAACTTAAAACATATTGTGGCTTTCTGAATTTGACAAACATTGTGTCACCTTACTTGATAAAAGACATAAGTTAATAAAACTGAAAACAATGCCAATATTTCTTATTATTATTCCTCAGGAAGTGGTATGTACAAAACAAGGTCTTTTTTTAAATACCTATAACCATTCTCTTCCTTTTATTAGCTTAGTAAATGTTTACAAGATGCACATTTTGTGCATCTGTTCAATTTTATTCCACTTTTGTAATCAAGACATTTGCTGAGGAACAAAAGAACCACAAACATTATAAAAGTTATCAAATTATCCCTAATTGTATTGATAGAGCTTTTCCAGGAATTCACTTAATGCCTTGAAAACATTTTTAAAAATTGCAAATCCCCCCCAAAAAAATAAGGAAGAGAAGCAATATTGTTTCTTAAAGCGATCAAATCATATAACCATGGAAATAAATGTATTTTAATAAGGGTAAAATTACTAGTTAATGAGTTAGCTTTGGGGTGTTGCAAAAATATAGAAATGCTTTTATTAAAGATGTTCCTATTATTTGCGAAATGAATGCAAATGTTTGCACCACTCTTCTAATTCTCATTTCGACCGGGAGGAAAAAAAAACCTAAACAAGAAGTAATAAAAGAAGGAAAAATATATATACTTCAAAATGACCTTTATGAGCAGATGAGGAGAGCAGGAAATTGTTCTTTGATTGTAACGGGAGGGAAAGCTATATGGACAAACCAGGGTGAATCTGCTTTTGGCGTGTGCGCAAACTTCACCCTAAGCAGTGACTACGCTCAACTTTTCTTTCTTATTTTCCTGCTGTTGTCAAAAGGAGCCCTTGTTCTCAAAGCGCGCTTTCCCCTTTCTCTTGCAGGTGGCCTGCGTGGGTGCGACCGCGCCAGACACTTGCTCAACACTTCTAAGTTTCTAGGGTTCTGTCTGGGTCATGGTCAATGACTTCATTTTTTTTTAATTTTTCACATTTTTAAACCTCCCATCTCCCTCCGAGAAGGACTCTGGGTGGAGTACATCACAACGTTAACATCTCAAAACAGCCTAAAAGTTAAAGGTTTCAAAGGGTGGGCACTCCCCACCCTCGGGCCTGGCTGCCAATCCAAGTGCTCTCGCACCAAGACCTTTATTTGGAAAGAAACCAAGAACTTGGTGGGCGGATCGGTGGGGGGAAAAGGGGGAACAGGAGGAGGAAGACGGGGAAGAAAGGGCGACCAAAGCCTTTTTCCTAAGTGCTGAAAAACAGCCGGCGTTTGTTTCCTTATCTTGGTCTACGATGACTACGTTCGTCTCTCCGCATCGCTGGCCTAATTGAGGATCTAAACAAACTAATTAATCACAGGGAATACGTCCAAGACGGACAGGTCTGGAGAGGTGATGTTTATCAAACCCCTCGATTTCTTTTTTAATCCCCGCAGCAGTTTATTTGCTGAATCGGCACATTTCTCTCTCTGAAATTTCCTCGCTGCGGCCAAGGTTAACTGTACGGAGGCTCATTTAGTATTTATGATTTTTGCATAGAGGAGAAGGACTCTGGTGCTCTCCTCTCCTCTCCTCTTCGCTTCCCACCCCTCCCACCACCACCACCACCACCCCGCCACACTTCCTCCCAGAGTCAGAGATTCTGGGTGCATTAATCAAAAATAATGAATAAAATGATCCGCCTGACAATCCTCACAGCCGCCTAGGTTTCAGGAGAATAACGAACTAACTTTATTAATCAACAGTTCCTGATTAATTGTTACAAAGTGTCATCCATAAATTTCCCTTCATTTTAATAATACTTGCTGAACGCTAACAATATCCCCAGTGATTTCTGATTTATTGAGGCCCGGATACTTCTAGCATTGCCACTAGAAAGCGATGGAACTTTTGAAGATCCCCAGAGCCCCACTTCTCCAAAGCTAAAG